>CAUYLG010038812.1:0-89713 GCA_963573385.1 Cacajao melanocephalus
GTGGGCATTTAGTGCTATAAATTTCCCTCTAGACACTGCCTTATATGTGTTCCAGAGAGTCTAGTACATTGTGTCTTCGTTCTCATTAGTTTCAAAGAACATATTTATTTCTGCCTTCATTTCATTATTTATCCAGTAGTCATTCAGGAGCAGGTTGTTCAGTTTCCATGTAGTTGTACAGTTTTGAGTTACACTCATCTTTAGCTTCAAGTTAGTTAGGCTGCCTTTGGAAGGCAACTTATGATTATTTTGGTACTGTTGTAACATATCTGAACCCAATTATCTCAAATTATTTTTGAATAGAGAGTAAATGAATTTCAAATAAATGCTTAAATGCCTCTCTCACAACCACTTGCAAGTCACTAAAATATTACCATGTGTTATTATAATGATTCTGATTGGATATTTAAGGTTCTTAATGTTAGCAAATCCAACATTCTCAAACCGTGGCTGAGATATGGTATTACCTCTTATTTTATAAAACTGAGGTGCAAAATTTTAAGGGTTTTTTGGTTTCATTTTGATTTTTCATGAATAGCCACTATACAAAGGAAATCATGAAAACTCAAATTCCTACCAGCCTGTTTTGCAAGAGCTCCTGAGGAAGCACTAAATATGGAAAGTAATAAACAGTACCAGCCACTGCAAAAACACAACAAAACATAAAGTCCAAGGACACTATGAAGAAACTGTGTCAAATAGTGTGCAAAATAATCAGCTAGCATCATGAAGACAGGATCAAAATCACACATAACAATATTAACCTTAAACATAAATGGGCTAAATTCCCAAATTAAAAGACACAGACTGGCAAATTAGATAGAGTAAAGACCCACTGGTGTGCTGTATTCAGAAGACCATTCAGATCACATGCAAAGACACATTTAGCTTCAAAATAAAGGGATGAATGAATATTTACCAAGAAAATGGAAAATAAAACAAACAAACAAAAAAAGGAGGGGTTACAATCCTAATCTCTGATAAAACAGATTTTATTATTACTTTGAGATGGAGTTTCACTCTTATTGCCCAGGTTGGAGTGCAATGGTGCTATGTCAGTTCACCACAACCTCTGCCTCCTGGGTTAAAGTGGTTCTCCTGACTCAGCTTCCCAAATAGCTGGGATTATAGGCATGTGCCATTATGCCTGGCTAATTTTCTATTTTTTGATAGAGACGGGGCTTTTTAATGCTGGTCTCGAATTCCTTGTCTCAGGTGATCCACCTACCCCAGCTGGCATTACAGGCATGAGCACCATCCCAAGCAAAACAGACTTTAAACCAACAAAGATCAAAAAAGACAAAGAAAGGCATTATATAATGGTAAAGGGATCAATGCAACAAGAAGAGCTAACTATCCTAAATATATATGCACCCAATACAGGAGCATCCAGATTCATAAAACAAGTTATTAAAGAACTACAAAGAGACTTAGACTCCCACACAATAATAGCAGGAGACTTTTTAACACCCCACTGTCAATATCAGACAGATCAACCAGACAGAAAATTAACAAGGATATTCAGGACAGGAACTCAGCTCTGGATCAAGTGGACTTAATAGACATTTAAAGAACTCTCCACCTCAAATCAACAGAAAATATATTCTTCTCAGCCTCACATGGTGCTTATTCTAAAAATGACCACATAATTGGAAGTAAAACTCTCCTCAGCAAATGCAAAATAACTGAAATTATAACAAACAGTCTCTCAGACCACAGTGTAATCAAATTAGAATTCAGAATTAAGAAACCCACTCAAAACCACACAACTACATGGAAACTGAACAACTTGCTCCTGAATGACTTCTGGGTAAATAACAAAATTAAGGCAGAAATTAAGAAGTTCTTTGAAACCAATGAGAACAAAGACACAACATATCTCTGGAACACAGCTAAAGGAGTGTTAAGAGGGAATTTTATAGTACTAAATCCCCCCAGAAGAAAGCTAGAAAGATCTCAAATCGGTACCCTAAAATCACTATGAAAAGAACTAGAGAAGCAAGAGCAAATAAATCCAAACACTAACAGACGACTAGAAATAACTAAGATATGAGCAGAACTGAAGGACATAGAGACATTTAAAAAACCCTTCAAAAAATCAACAAATCCAGATGGTGGGTTTTTGAACAACTTAACAAAATAGATACACTGCTAGCTAGACTGAGATAGAAGAAAAGAGAGAAGAATCAAATACAAAAAAAAAATGATAAAGGGGATATCACCACTGATCTCACAGAAATACAAACTACAATCAGAGAATACTATAAACACTTCTATGCAATAAACTAGAAAATCTACAATAAATGGATAAATTCCTGGACACATATACCACCCAAGACTAAACCAGGAAGAAGTCAAATTCCTGAATAGACTAAAAACACGTTCTGAAATTGGGGCAGTAATTAATAGCCTACCAACCAAAGAAAGCCCAGGACCAGACAGATTCACAGCCGAATTTAACCAGAGGCACAAAGAGGGGCTAGTACCATTCCTTCTGAAACTGTTGCAAACAGTTGAAAAGGAGGGACTCCACATAACTCATTTTATGAAGCCAGCATAATCTTGATACAAAAACCTGGCAGAGACACACACACAAACACATACAAATATTTAGGCCAGTATCCCTAATGAACGTCAATGTGAAAATCCTCAATAAAATACTGGCAGACCCAATCCAATAACACATCAATAAGCTTGTGGTACATTCTAAAGTCAGCTTCATCTCTGGGATGCAAGGCTGGTTCAACTTATGCAAATCAAAAAATGTAATCCATCACATAAACAGAACCAATGACAAAAAAACACGTAATTATCTCAATAGATGTAGAAAAGGCCTTCAATAAAGTTCAACATCCCTTCATATTAAAACCTCTCAATAAACTAGGTATTGATGGAACATATCTCAAAATAATAACGGTGATTTAGGCTGGGCCCAGTGGCTCACGCCTGTAATCCCAGCACTTTGGGAGGCTGAGGAGGGCAGATCACCTGAGCTCAGGAGTCCAAGACCAGCCTGACAAACATGGAGAAACCCCATCTCTACTAAAAATACACAATTAGCTGGGCATGGTGGCACACACCTGTAATCCTAGCCACTTGGAAGGCTGAAGCAGGAGAATCACTTGAACCCAGGAGGCAGAGGTTGCAGTGAGCTGAGATTGTGCCATTGTATTCCAGCCTGGACAACAAGAGCAAAACTGTCTCAAAAAAAACAACAACAAAAAATCTATTTATGGCAAACCCATAGCCAATATCATACTGAATGGGCAAAAGCTGAAAGCATTCCCTTTGAAAAGCAGCACATGACAAGGATGCCCACTCTTATCACTCCTTTTCAACATAGTATTGGAAGTTCCAGCCAGGGGAATCAGGCAAGAGAAAGACATATAAGGTATCAGATAGGAAGAGAGGAAGTCAAGTTGTCTCTGTTTGCAGATGACTTGATTCTATTTAGAAAACCCCATTGATTCTATATTAGATTTTGTATAAGTCTATACCATGACAGCAAACATTCTTCCCTGATGGGATTCCTTAAAATCTAATTAGTACATTTTGCAAAATTATAGGTGATTATATTAAGCATAAAATGCATAGCCCTTCATTCAATAAATGAGTATTTAGTGGTTACTATGTACTAAAACACTGACAAAACAGACAATATGCCTATTCTCATGTGCTTAAATTATAGTGTGCAATAAAATTTTTAAAAATACATGTTAAGTATCATAAGTAGTAATAAGAGCTAAGAAAAAAAATAGAGATTATTAAAAACTCCTTAAGCTGATAAACAACTTCAGCAAAGTCTCAGAATACAAAATCAATATACAAAAATCATAAGCATTCCTATACATCAACAATAGACAAGCAGAGAGCTAAATTATGAATGAACTCTCATTTACTATTGCTAGAAAGAGAATAAAATATCTAGGAATACAACTAACAAGGGATATGAAAGACCTCTCCAAGGAGTACTACAAAACACTACTCAAGGAAATAAAAGAGGACACAAACAAATGGAAAAACATTCTATCTTCATGGATAGGTAGAATCAATGTCACTAAAATGGCCATACTGCCCAAAGTAATTTACAGATTCAATGCTATTCCCATCAAACTGCCATTGACATTCTTTACAGAATTAGGATAAAAAAAAAAAAAAAACTACCTTAAATTTCATATGGAATCAAAGAAGAGCCCATATAGCCAAGACAATCCTAAGCAAAAAGAACAAAGCTGAAGGCATCATGCTACCCAACTACAAACTACACTACAAGGCTAAAGTAATCAAAACAGCATGGTACTTGTACCAAAACAGACATATAGACCAATGGAACAGAACAGAGACCTCAGAGATAATACTACACATCTACAACTGTTTGATCTTTGACAAACCTGACAAAAACAAGCAATGGGGAAAGGATTCCCTATTTAATAAATGATGCTGAGAAAACTGGCTAGCCATATCCAGAAAACCAAAACTGGACCCCTTCCTTACACCTTAAACAAAAATAAACTCAAGATGAATTAAAGACTTAAATGTAATACTCTAAACCTTAAAATCCACAGAATACCTAGGCATAAACATTCTGGACACAAGCATGGATAAAGATTTCATGACAAAAATGCCAAAAGCAATTGCAACAAAAATAAAAGTTTAAAAATTTGATCTAATTAAATTAAAGAGCTTTTGCACAGCAAAAGAAACCAGCATCAGAGAACAGGCAACCTACAGAATGAGAGAAAGTTTTTGCAATCTACCTATCTGACAAAGGTCTAATACTCAGAATCTTAAAAAAAAAACTTACACAAATTTACAAGATAAAACAACTCCATTTAAAAAGTGGGCAAATAAAAATGGACACTTCTCAAAGGAAGACATTTATGTAGCCAACATACATTAAAAAAAGTTCAACATCACTGATCATTAGAGAAATGCAAATCAAAACCATAGTGAGATACCATCTCATGCTAGTCAGAATTGTGATTATTAAATAGTCAAGAAACAATAGAGGCTGACAAGGCTGTGGAGAAATAGGGATGTTTTTACACTGCTGGTAGGAATGTAAATTAGTTCAACCATTGTGGGAGACATTGTGGCAATTCCTCAAGAATCTAGAAGCAGAAATATCATTTGACCCAGCAATCCCATTGTTGGGCATATTGCCAAAGGAATATAAATCATTCTACTATAAAGACACATATGTTTATTGCAGCATTATTTACAGTAGCAACGATGTGGAACCAATCCAAATGCCCATCAATGATAGACTTGATAAAGAAAATGTGGTTCATATATACCATAGAATACTATGCAGCCATAAAAAGAATGAGATCATGTCCCTTACAGGGACATGGATAAAGCTGGAAGCCATCATCCTCAGCAAACTAGCACAGGAGCCGGAAACTAAACATTGCATGTTCTGACTCATAAGCGGAAGTTGAACAATGAGAACACATGGACACAGGAAAGGGAACACCACACACTCAGGCCTGTCGATGAGTTGGGGGCAAAGAGAGGGAGAGCATTAGGACAAACACTTAATGCATGCAGGGCTTACAACATAAATGATAAGTTGATAGGTGCATAAAACCACCATGGCACACGTATACCTGTATAATAAAACTGCACGTTCTGCACATGTATCCCAGAACTTAAAGTAAAACAAATAAAAATTTTTTTAAAAATTAAGAAAATTCAAACTCCAGTTTAGACTCCTAATTCTAATATTAATATCTTATTTGTAAGTGATAAGATTAACAATGCAAAATACACACTGTATAAACCTTGGATAATATAGAGTTCTTCATCAGAATTACTGCCTACTGGACATTTCAGGAATTGTTCTGTTTGGTCCATGCATTGGTTTAAAATTTAATGGTATTTAATACATGAGTTGGTTTCATTTTAAGCAGTCCGTAGGAAGTTAATTTCTCCACTGCTTTGTTGGGCATCCATTCACAAATCTAAGTTGTCAACACTAAGTATCAATCTCACTTCTTTTGCTTACTATCTTAAAGATGTTAAAACTACCTTAAATCATTTTTGTCACAAGAGAAAATTTCATAAATATAACATATATATGTATGCACATATAAATACATATGTATATATGTATTTATTTATGTAATATATATGTAGGCATATATCCATATTTATGTATATGTATACACAAATATATAAACATATATAAAATACTCATTTTCTTGCATAAGCAACTTAGGTTATTTATCTGCAAAATGGGGATAAGAAAATCTTACCCTACAAGAGTACTGTTTTGGAAAAGTACTAATACAATTTTGACCACATCCAAGTTGTCATTTCAGCATCCCATTTCTGTCACAGTGTCTGACCTGAACCTGGCTCCCCAGATTCCATAGGCATTTTTTCCTCCTTCTTGTACCTCATTGACTACTTCAAGTGTGAGTCTTTTCTTCCTTTGCTTTGAGCATACTTGAGAGTGTTTTATATTTGTTTCATTTTTGTTTTTGTAAAACTAGATAAATAATATGAGGCCAGTCAATTATTAAGGTAGAAGAAAAATAATAGAGGAGAGTTGGGTGTTCTTAGTAGCTAATTAGAAGATTTTATTTTAAAATATCAAACTTGCTGCTAATTACTGTTCACACTAGAACAGAAGCATTAATACAACCTCTTTTTCTTCTTTTTTAATTTTCTTTTTTTTTTTTTAATGAAAGGAGACAAGCTTCAGAGTTTTGTTCAATGTTAGCTTTGCTCACAGGAAGGCCACTTTAAAAGGAATTACAATGATGAAAGAGGAAAACTGAGAACTTGACCCAGTATTTCAAAATCTTCAGCAGACAGAGGTGCAATTGATTCCAAAGTAATTAATGTCTGTGTAATTGACAGCTATTTTTCCTTTAATTAAAGTAGTCAGTAGCCATTTTCTTTTTAGATTTAAGAATTTGGAAACCACAAACCATGAGGAAGTTAAAGGAGAACAGCAATCAGCACTGACAACTAAAAAAGTTACCAATTTTCTTTTATAAAATTGATAAACACAGAATTACATATTGGAATTTTCATGAGGCTCTACCTAATAGATGAGATAGGCATAGATTTTGTATAAGTCTATGCCATAAGAGTAAACATACTTCCATGATGGGATTCCTTAAAATCTAATTAGTACATTTTGCAAAATTCTAGGTCAGTCTATTAAGTATAAAACGTATAGCGCTTCATTCAATAAATTAATATTTAGTGGTTACTATGTACTAAATCATTAACAAAACATGTGCCTATGCTCATGCTGCTTATAGAGTACAATAAAATTTTTAAAAATACATGTTAAGTGTCATAAGTAGTAATAAGAGCTAAGAAAAAAAAAACAGAGTAGGGAAGAGGGATGGGGTATGTTGCAGTAAGATTTCTAAGTTTAAAGCAGTTAATCAGGAAGGCCCCAAGTAAGGAGTAAGGATCTGAAGGATGTGAGGGGTGAAGTCATGTAAATATCTGTAAGATATTATTTCTGGCAGATTGAACCCGTCAAGGCAAAGACACCAAAACACGAGTTTGCTTGATGATGTATAAAGGATCCAATAGTCAACAGAAAGGAATGAGTTAAAGCGAACGCAGGAGGGGAAATTTCAGAGGAATAGTGATGAAGCCAGGTCAGTGAATCCTGTAAATCATGTAATGACTTTAACTTGAACTTCAAGGGAGGAGAAAGGCACTGGAAGGTTTGAGTGAAGTGATAATATGCTATCACATTTTAATAGAATGACTCTAGCTACTATGTAGGGAATAGGTTTTGGAGGCAAAATTGAACCAGGAAACCCAGTTAGGAGGCTATTATAATCTTTAAGGAAACAATGTTGGTAGTTTGAACTAATGAGGCAGTGGAGATGGTGAAAGTAGCTGGAATACACATCAATTTTAAAGGTATAACTGGTAGAATTCAGTCAAAGACACAATTTTAGGTCTGAGTAAAAGAGAGGTATTAAGAATGACTCCATGACTGTGACCTGAGCAATAGAAAGAAAACAATTGCAATTAACTCTATGAAGAAGTCTGTAGGAGCAGCAAAACTAGGATGGAAGAAATGTCAGTAACTGAGTTTTGAATATTCAAGTTTTGAGAGACCTATTAGTCATCCAGAAAGTGCAAAAGCAGCTCTACATGTGGGTCTAGAATTCAGGAAAAAGAACTGAGCTTGAGATATATATTCATCTGATACTATATGAGATGACTTATAAACAAAATGACAAAAGAATATGAGAAAAGATAGAATACCAAAAAATATATGATGTAAAAGCACTTTTACATGGTAAACATTTCTGTCAAACATATTATGAATATTTCTTTGATACTGAACATCACTTTGAGGTTCTTGCTTATCAAAAAGCACAACTCAGAAGAAAAGCTTGGCTGGACATGGTGGCTCATGCCTGTAACCCCAGCACTTTGGGAGGCCGAGGCGGACAGATCACCTAAGGTCAGGAGTTCAAGACCAGCCTGACTAACATGGAGAAACCCCATCTCTACTAAAAATACAAACTTAGCCAGGCGTGGTGGTGCAGGCCTGTAATCCCAGCTACTCGGGAGGCTGAGGCAGAAGAATCACTTGAACCCGGGAGGTGGAAGTTGTGGTGAGCCAAGATTGTGCTATTGCACTCCAGCCTGGGCAAAAAGAGTGAAACTCTGCCTCAAAAAAAAAAAAAAAAAAAGAAGAAGAAGAAGAAGGCTTACAAAGAAATAAAAATAAACTGCATACACTGCAAGTCTCTTCAATTCCCCCTTTCATTACTAAGAAAACTAAGACTCTAACAAGTTAAGCTACATCAAGTATTGATAAACTTCAATTTGCACTCACTATGAAGCCATTTAGTTGCTGACTCCAGCAACTAAGCTTCTGTTTCCAATTCTATAATCAGTTACTTAACCCTTTTTTGCCTTTTAAAAACAGACATAAATGCTTCTTGGCTTACCTCACAGAGCTGACGTTACTGTCTGTGAGTCATGACTAAAAAGCAATTCTAATGTGTCTCTCACACACACAAAATGTGGTGTTTTCAAAGCAAGTTGCTAAATTTTACGGCCCAGAATCTAAATATTCACGACAGTTTGAGAAAAGGGAAAATGTTTTCTTACCTAGAAAAAGGAGTAAAATAAACTATGGTTGTATAATGGTTGAACATTATGAACAATTACACATTTCAAATTAGATAACCTAGAAGAAACTGATAAATTTCCGGACAGATGCAACCTACCCAAATGAACTATGAAGAAATAGAAAACCCAAACAAACCAATAATGAACAACAAACTTGAATCCATAATAAAAATTCTGGTTGCATAGAGTGCTAGGCTTCTCTTAGAGAATTCTTTATGATAGACAATGATTTCTTAAGTATTTACTAGACACATTCATTTCTTAATAATGAAGATAAAATACTCAAGGACATAAAGAAACTGACTCTGGGAAAGCAGCTTTCTCCTTTGTGCCCTAGTTCACGGTACTAATATACATCCTGTTGCTCAGGTTATAAACCTAGGAGTCATTCTAGTCTTCTTCACAACATCAAATACATCTCCAAATCCTGTCTACTCTTCTTTCTTTTAATTTATCTACCCAATTCTTGCCTCTTTATCCTTTCTGCTTCTCCTTTACTCTAGGCAGCCTTAATTTACTTCACCTTGACTATTGTGAACCTCTCATCTAATCCCTGTGCCTCCGGTTTTATAGTTATCCATTTCTTACACCATAATCAAAACATACATGGTTCCACTTGGTCTGGCCTCTAATTCTCCATTCGACTCTATACTTGTTCACTCTCCCAAGTACAGCTTTTGCTTCAAATAAGCAGAATTATTTTTAGTTCTGCAAAAGTTTAATTCTATTTGACATATTTGAATTTTGCAAATGTGACTTCTACCAGAAGTGCATTCCTTCTTTTTACATGAGAGGGAGCAATGGCTTTAGAAAAAACATGCTTGTGCTGGAATCTTAGCTCTACCCCTTTCTACATGGCATGTACCTCAGTTCTTCATCAGTAAACCAGAGATAACATTATCTATCTTATAGGAGAGTTACGAGGACTAAATGAAATAATTAATGCACTTATCACATATTAAGGAATCAATAGTATTAACCTTTTATTATTATATTTTAGCCAAAATATAACAAGCCTCAAACTGCTTATTTTCTTTATTTGAAAACTTCCATACCATCCTCATTCTGCCACCATTATAAATTACCACTCCTTCTTTACCCTTCTACATTATGTAGATAATAGCTTAACTTTACACACATATGAAATTATTGTTTATACATGTGTTTTGTGACTGAACTGTGAAAACTACTTGAATGTAGTTCTCGGCCTTCAATATTCCAGTATTCCTATTTCCATGACAAATTTGGCCAAAGAATAAGTACATAACAAATATGTGTGGGTAGAAATAAGCTTTTTTTTTCCTCACAAGTATGCACGTTCTCTTTCTTCATGCTCTAAAATTATTTCTCCATGCAGGACAGTCTTTTGTATTTAAATTTTAATGTTGGAGCAACTCCTTTCTCACTTATAACTGACTTCTTTATTGACCCATGAAAGTAACGTGATTTGTTTAGCTGAAAGTTTCAAAGCCTTGTGATAGTTACAGCTGAGCATGCTTCAGAGGAGCAATTTATCTAAAAATAGGTTAGGAGATTGTGGTTTGTAAAGTCTGTTTGGTAGCTAAACTGTTTGAGAGCAACATTGATTATTATTTAGTTGTCTTCCATGTACAGCTAATTTCATAACTTGAGTACAAAACTATTTTTATTTAAAAATATGGATATATATTTAATTAGAAATATCTTAAAGTCTCCATACTTGGACCAAGCACAAATTTGTTATATGTAAATTTCTGGTGCCGCAAAAGAAGTAGCACTTGAATATAAATTTTCTCAGCAAGGCAATGTACTTCTATAGAAGGGTGTGTCTCACAGATGGAGCAATTGTGAGTGCACACCCAAACAGGGGAGGAGAAGGGGTTCTTATTCCTGACATAGGTAGTGCCTACTGCTGTGTTGTTTCCCTATTGGCTAGGGTTGGACCGCACAGTCCAAGCTAATTCCAATTGGCTATTTTAAAGGGAGAAGTTTGGTGGGAAGCACAGTTACAGAACAGTTAAATAAGGTGACTCGGGTCAGAGCAGGTGACCAGGGGTGAGTCAGGGAGGAGTAGATGACCAGGGGAACAGCTGTGAACTACTGATTAGAACTGGTAAAAAAGGTTGTTTACTGAAACGAGGAGGTTAAACTTTAAAATGGAGGACAACGAACTGAACATACTGACATACTAATTATTTGAAAAGAAATTTAGAACTCATTGTATCCAAAAAATTTGTCTAAAAAAATTATAACGTTAGTGGATCTATGTCATTACTATTATAATTTGATTACAAAACAATAAAAATATTGCATCTTTGGGTAAATGAACTTTTAAAAGTCCATCAAGTTTTAATTCTTGTGGTCAATGTTTTTGTTATTGTTTTTGAAATCAGTTTCTCTATTAACTTTCCTGCTAGTTGAAGAAAAAGCAATTTTTAAATGCATCTTAGGGAGGACTGATGTCACTAAGATAGTGGCGTAAAAATTCCTGCCCTTCAAGGCAGCAAGATCCCCTGGTCCTGAGTGAGTCCACAGATGCTGTCTGGGAGTCAGTGCCTGCAGTGTGCCTTAGGAGTCTACCTGGTGTTCTATTCTACTGCTGCTGTGCTGACAAGTAAGCCACAACACAAAGCCCTTTCCTTTCTTTCCTCTTCTTTCCACAAGCAGAGGACTAACTCCGTATGGCCAGCACTGCCCCAGGCCTCTGGCAAGTATTGCCTCAGCAAGTATTGGGGCAAGTACCTATGTTTATTCAGGCCTAAGGACTCTTCAGTCAGCTTGTGGTGAATGTTGATTCTTTCCACACACCATGTGCACACCATGATGCCATTGCGGGGATGAGGGTATGGGGGCTGAAAGGAAAAGAGGAGGTGTGCCAACAGCAATTCATGACTTTTTCTACTCTCTTCAGTGCCTATTTCAGTGATCATGCACCTGATTTTTGGTTCTGATGAAGGTGCTTGGGGAGGATGATTGGTGAGGGCTTTAATTTGGCAAAATTAAATTAATTAAATTAACTGCCTACTCTAGTACTCTCTTCTCTATTTAGCATTTTTAGAAACTTTTATTTTTTAACAGCTTATTGAAATATAAAGGAAATATAAATAATTTCACATATTTAATTTGATGAGTTTGGATATATGCAAACACCTGTGATACCATCACCACAATCAAGGTCATAGATATATCTAACATCTCCCAAAGTTTCCTTGTGTCCCGTTGTTATTTGCTTTTGGTTTGTTCTGTGGTGAGAACACATAAGATGAGATCTACCCTCAAAAAATTCTAAAGTGCAAATTGTATTCCTGTAAACTGCAGGCACTATGTGGTATTTATATCACTAGAATCATTCATTTAGTATAACTGGAACTTCGTACTGAACAACTATAATTCATTCCCCAGCCCTTGGCAGGACTACTGTATTTTCTCCTTTTGTGAGTTTGACTATTTTACATCTCTCACGTTAAGTGTGATCATGCAGTATTTGGTCTTCTGTGACTGGCTTATTTCACTTACCATGGCATAATGTTCTTCAAGTTCTGGGTTTGCAGAGGATTATTTTCTGGCAGGGGGAAGGAGGGTGGAGAGAGCAAGAGAGAAAGAAGAAAGAATATGTGTGTACAAGCATTCTGTTTGTTCTTATAAGGGTACTAATCCCATTCATGAGGGCTTCACCCTTATGAACTCATTATCTCTCCTGAAGGCCCTCCTTCCTAATACCTTCACACAGGGTGTTAGGACTTCAACATGAATCTGGGGAGTGGCACAGACCTTCATACCATAGCATTTTATTTCTTGTTCTACAACCATGAGATATGCCAACATAAGATCCCAGGTTTTGGGCTATGCATTTTGTACAAGTGCTTACAGCTGTTGCACTTTGAGTTGTTGTTTGAAAAAGTTCCAGGAAGGAGCTCAGCCCTGGAGAAAAAAAGAATTGTTGGATCCAGAGATGCCTGAGTTGGAGATGAACTTTTGCAAACTCTCCTCATTACCATACTAAAATTCCCACTGAGGGAGGAATTTGTTTACCATTTTCTATACAAGCAGTGTATGTGGAAGTATGCTTGGCAAAGGTGCCTGCACTACCTTTACTCCACCTCCACATGCAATGTCTCAGCTCACCAGCCCAATAAAAGCCCTGTTTCACCTGTGCTTGGGGAGGCATTGATTTGGGGAATTATCCCCAGTGTCCTCCTTACTTGCTGTAAGAAATAAAATGCCCTTTGTTAAAACCTTGTTGGTTGCGTGCATTGGACTGCCAATCACCAAGGGGTTGAACCCACCTGTTATGTGGGTAACAGCATCCAAAATAGTCCAACTTAGGAAACCAGAGGATAGAATGCTAGTTGCCAAGTATTGGGAGGAGAGAAAAATAGGGAGTTGCTAATTAACAGGTATAAAGTTTCAGTTATGGAAGATGAATAAATTCTGCTGTACAGCATTGCACTTACAATTAACAACACTGTATTATATACTTAAAAATTTGTTAATAGGGTAGAGCTCATGTTTGGTGTTCTTAACACAATAAAACAACTAGAACAAGGAGGCTTAGAATGGATTACAGTAACCCCCTGCCCCACCATCCCCAATCCTAGTCCTCAGCACATTGAAAGAACAACCTTCAACTCAGTTCCTTTTTCCTTGCTAGTTACTTCCATATTTCTAAATAATATGCATAAAACTAACCATTACTCATTTTTAAAATTTCAACATTAAGCATTAACTTCCTAGTGTGATAAATGAAGATTTACCTTTCTTGTATACCCTTCCTCATGATCATCTTAAGCCCCTTGAACATTTTTGTCTCTGTTTTCCAGTATACCAATTTTGTAATTTTCATCATTACTTAATATTTCCATTACTGTAGACATGGCTATGTTATTTACATGCATATATTATTACAGCTGAGCTACACAGAAAACTTTGATTATATTTCCTTTTCTGTTTAATCTTTGTATTACATGGAGTTATTTATTGTCCTTCTTTGGATATTTAAAAATTTTAGTTTGTTTTTATGTACCTATGTCTAATGCTTTTTAAATTTTCAGAATTGTTTTTAAAATTTTATATGGATACATAGTAGGTGTATATACTTATGAGGTGCATGAGATGTTTTGATCCAGTCATATAATGTGAAATAAGCACATCACAGAGAATGGGGTATCTATCCCCTCAAGCATTTATCCTTTGAGTTATGAACAATCCAATTATACTCTTTAAGTTATTTCAAAATAACTTAAACATAGTTTTAAGTTTAAAATATTTTAAGTTAATTTTAAAATAACTGAAACATAGTATCCGCTTATAACAAAATAAGATTTTTGAATCTCACCTTATCTTCTATAAAGCATTTTATGCCTGTTATCACATTTGTGGTTCACAATAGAGACACAATACTGTAGAGCTGATTCATTTCGTATATAAGGTAACTAGACCATAGATTGATTAAGGAAAATTGTCCAACGTCAGTAATGAGCAAGTGACAGAAGCAGTTCTGACACTGGAGGTCCTGAGGACAATTTCTTTCTCATATCCACTGCAATAAAGCAGATTCTCAGCCTGGTATTTTCCCTCTTCTGTAAGATTTTCTCATTAGCTCCAAGTGTCTTCAGTGGTCTCTAAGGCATCTAATCACTTGCACTTAATACTTTGGGGGATTCATGTTATGTACCAAATAATTTTCTGTGTATGATTCTGTTGGCAGCATAAGAGGATCAGTGAATAGCTCTACTTTGATGATTGAGCATACACCTTACACCCTGGAAATTGCAATGGACAAGTTGATTGGAATGAGGTGTTAAACTGTAATGAGTCTCACTAAATAAAATGTCTTCCCTGGGAATAGAAAGATCATTCATGAAGAACAAGAGCTTTAGTGACTTTACACTGTTCCGTGAAATATTCAGAGAGCTGAATACAATTGGAAATAGTGAATAAAAATAATTAAAGAAGCTACTGATAACTATCAAGTCTTTTTCTCCTTTAGAATTTGCATACTTTAGCTTAGTGGGGAGGGCAGAATTTTGCCTCTATCAAATAGAATAACAGGTATGCTAGAATTGGCTTGCTCAGCTCTGAATAGTCTTGCTGTCACCATGGCATGAATGTGTTCCCCAAATGAGCTTCTTCACATCTGTCTATTTAAATCTCCTCTATGCTTCAACAGCCAGTGCTTGTTCCCAATCCACTTTGTAGACTTAGTCAACCACAAGGAATAAAGGCTATGAGAGTTAATCGATTAATCCATATTGAACTACTCACAGTCAACATTATTTAGCCTTAAACCCACAAATTTCATATGTTTTAAATAAATATGTTTCTCTGAATTCAAAATCTATTATTCTTTCTAAACTTTTGGGATCAGGGAGACTTGAGAATATTTCTCAAAAGTATAACACATGCATAAAATGAACAACAAATGTGTGTATGTATGCAAACATGCATAAATGTTTGTCTATATAAACATGTATTATAAATCTGTATATACAGATATAAATGCATATACACATACTCTGAAGTCTGTGAAATATCATAAATTAATGGGAATGAAAAGAAACTTTGCATTTATGTGCGAAGTCCCATCATGAAGGCTCTATATATTCTTTCATTTCAGCCCCACAGCCTTGAGATTAGGCATCATTGCATCTATTATAGAGGAAAAAATGTAAGTTCAAAAAAGCCAAAAACTTTGATCAAATGAATGCAAATAATAAGCAGTTTAGCTAGGTCTTAGCTCTTAGTTTATCTGTCTCCAAAAATTCCTGCTATATTTTTATTTCTGACCACTACTTAATTTACACTTCTGAAATTTATTTTCACATATAAACTTAACAGTTATTCAGGACAGATAATTTATCACATACCTATTTCACAGGACAAGTAATTTATCATACACCTATTTGCATTTCTCACATGGAAAAATTTGTGTGTATAGTTAGATCAAAACAATGCAGTTCCTCCCACCTAAAATCAACATGAAACCTGTGAGATTAGCTATGCTGTGTAAACTGTGAAACACAAGTCAGAGTTCTGTTTATTTTACGAAATTGTGACCACTATAATATTGGGCACAAATGAAACTGAAAACAAAATATAATTTTTATCCAATGTCAAGGTCCTCAATAATTATTCCAGATTATGCCATTCTAATGATAATGCCTCTGTCTATGATATACAGGTGTCTGTGTACATGTGGCTGGGGGATGTTTATATTATAGGATCATTCTGGCTGGCAGCTGCTCAAAGAAAATTTATAATTTTAATCATCAGTCTTTTCTACATTTCAGAATTGTTTCTCTAACTTTTTAATCCAAGTATGAAGAAATGTAGATTAAATACTTTAGAACTGCAAGAAACCACAGAAGCAATCACCTAGTCCATTATAGATGATGCTAAATTGCAGTTCAGAGACTAGAGGCTTCTTAACAAATCCAGTAGCTGCATCTTGGGGCTTCTTGATTATGCTAATCTTAATACTTAGTGTTACTATAGCCATGGAAGAGTGGATTTCGAATTCATAAAGGGCTTTTGATGTTCCCAGGACCCTAGAGCTATATGCCCTGCTACTCATATTGAATTGGCTTGATTGTAAACACCGTTGTGACAACAATAATGAAAATAATAGCTGATACAATGTATTAAGTCCTCACTCTATGTGCAATGTCTTTTCTTCTCAGCACTACAGAATAATATTATTGTTATGTCTAATTTTAAATTAAAAAAACAGACCTAGTGTACTTAAGTAACCTACCTAAGATCACAATAAGTTACCAGTAACAGAGCCAGAGTTCATATCTATTTTGTTGACTTCAGTAACTTGGCCATTAATCACTCTATTATCCTGACCTCTTAAAGTATTTGGGGAAATCAACAATGTGCAAGTATAAATTTTTAATATGATACTTTATTTAAATATATGTACATAAAAACTTTTACATGCCATCAAAATTATGAAAAATGATGAGAAATAAAAAGAAGAAAATAAAAAATACTGTCAAATCCCACTCACCAAGAGACAACTACTTCTGATACCTTTATACATACCCCTTTAGGTCTCTTATATATATCTGAAAATATACCCGAGGAGGCAAACAATTGGTCTACTAATGTCCAGTATATTTTCCCAAATTTTAGGGAAAATTAGTACCAGCAGTGTAGCCTGTCTGGCTTGATTCATAGGAGGCCAAAATCTAACTTTTCCCCTTTGTTTTTATTTAATATCTTTCTTTGTTTCTTTGACCTCTAAAAATTAGCTCATAAATTAATAGGAGGGCTAAAAGACACAACTAATTAAATAGTATAGTATTATAATTGAAACAAAAATCATTATTTATTAATCAAACAACTTGCTGTGAAGTATGCTAATATTCTGCAATAAAACTATTTGAGACTAGAATGTTGTATTAAATATTTAAACTAGCCATAGGCTACATTCAATGCCTTGGTATAGCTGTCGCTAAGCTTTAGAGATGAGCTAAACAGAGAAATCTAGTCCAGACAAGATGATGTAGACTCATCTCTCCATACTACCCCCACAAAAAGTACAACTCTTAACGTGAGAAATAAAGAAATTATCAAAAGGCAATTCTGAGAAGTGAAAAAAAAAAAGGAACTCTAGGAGTAGAGAAACACTATAGCACTATGGCATCCTATAATGCCCCATCCAAAATACAAAAGCAATCCAGATCCAGTAATTGCTGATTTTTACATTGACATTAAAAGGCCACCTAGGTAGGTTCTTTCTTCCCTGAGGTTGAACCAGAGGCCACCTGAAAACACTAGGTTGAACCAGCAAGAGAGATGGACATATATAAAATCTCAGCAATGAAATAAAATTATTAAAAAATGAACCAAGGACTTTCAGCTTCTGGTTCTGCTTATAAGGAGCTTGGAAGTTGCCACTTTATCTCAACAACAAGTGTAAAGCTAAATAAAATTAAAAAAATAACAATTCCTCTTGGATGCCTAAGAGAGGTGAGGATATAGGGCAAACCACTGACCCCAAGACTGAGTCACAGCTTATCACAGCAGAAAAGCAGAAACTAATGAGTAAAAATCAACCTGGGAACCAGGGCTTGAGCAGGAAAATCTGAATTCTAGTTTATGAATTGCCTGAGGCTCAGTGTGGACAAGATTTAAAGTTGAAAACTCCAGAGGTACTCAGCCATGGGTGGGGAGAAAATATTATGAAATTTATCTCCAGGTTCTCATAGTAAATATTAGCATAAAATCCCCTTTTGCTTCTGGCAGGGAGAGGGAAAAAGGAACCATTTTGAAATATGTCAGAGTAGTCAGTTCATAACAAGTCCCGTCCTCAAGAAATTGGTTAACTAGATCTTATCCTTCTGCGATATTATCAGAACCTAACTGACTGGGAGTAAGAAAGACACCTGACTCCAGCTAGCTCCAGCCTTCCATGTGGGAGAAAGGAAATACCCAGCTCTACCCTACTCTAGTCCTCCTATCAAACCTAAGTGGGGAGAAAACTACTGGGAAACAATTGTAAACTTTATATCCAAGAAGTGTCAGCTCACTAAAAGACTGAGGACTCATCAGAGGACTGGAGAATGTGTCTCTTCCCCTAACACCTTACCACTATGTTACTAGAGACATATCGGCAGCAGTTTGTTCTACCTGTGCATCATATCTGGCTATCAACAAATGAATTACAAGGCATACTAAAATCCAAAACACAATTTGAAAAGACAGAGCAAATACGAGGACCAGACATGGTAGGGATGTTGAAATTAAAAGACCAGAAATTGCAAGCAACTACAATTAATGTGCTTAAAAAAATCTATTTAATGGCTGGGTGCGGCGGCTCACTCCTGTAATCCCAGCTCTTTGAAAAGCTGAGGCAGGCAGATCACCTGAGGTTGGAAGTTTGAGACCAGCCTGACCAACATGGAGAAACCCTGTCTCTAATAAAAACACAACATTAGCCAGTTGTGGTGGTCCATGTCTGTAATTCCAGGAGAATTGCTTGAACCCAGTAGGCGGAGGTTGCAGTGAGCCGAGATCATTCCATTGCACTCCAGCCTGGGCAACAAGAGTGAAACTCCATCTCAAAAAAAAATCTATTTAATGAAGTAGATAGCATGCAAAAACAGATTGGTAATGTAATTAGACAGAAATACCAAAAACAAATGCTGGAGATTAAAAAAAATTGAAATAGAAATATAGGATGCCTTTAATAAGATTATTAGTAGAATATACAGAGCTGAGGAAAGAATCTCTGAGTTTAAGAATATATAAATAAAAACTCCAAAAACTGAAATGTGAAAAAAACAAAGACTGAAAAAAAATAAAAGAACAGAACATGCAAGGACTGTTGGAGAACTACAAAAGATATAACATAGACACAGTGAGAATACCAGAGAGAAGAAAGTCTCTTCTCACCACATCTCAACATCACACTGGAAGTCCAATCTATGGCATTAAGACAATGAAGAAAAGTCATTGTAATTGGGAAGAAAGAAAGAAAGCTGTATTTGTCCACTGATGACATAATCTATCTATGTGGAATATATGAAAGAATCAAGAAAAGTCTCTAGGAACTAATCAGAACTTATTGCAAGGTTACAGTTTACAAAGCTAATATACAAAAGTAAACTGCTTTCCTATATATCATCAATGAACAAGTGAAATCTGAAATTTAAAACAAAGTACCATTTACATGAGCAACCAGTAAAATGAAATATTTAGGTGTAAATCTAACAAAATAAGTACAAGATGAAACTGATGAAATAACTCAAAGAAGAATGAAACCAATGAAAAAATATTCCATGGTTAATGAAAGGACTCAATATTATCAAGATGTCCAGTTTCCAAACTGTTCTATAGATTCAATATAATCCCAATCAAATCTTTAGCAGATTACTTTATGGATATCAACAAAACTGATTTTAAAGTTTATATGGAGAGGCAAAGTAACTAAAGTAGCCAAAATAATATCGAAGGAAAAGAACAAAGTTATAGCACTGTCACCACCTGACTTCAAGACTTACTGCAAAGCTACAGTAATCAAGACAGTATAGCACGGGCCAAAGAATAGCCATATAGAAAAATTGAATCGAATAGACAGCCCAGAAATAAACACACATAAATAAAATCAACTGATATTTGACATAGGAGTAAAGATAGTGCAATGGAGCAAAAATGATCTTTTTAACCAATGGTGTTGGCACAATTGGACATCCACAGGCAAAATAATAATAATAATAAATCTAGACAAAGGCCTTTGACCCTTCAAAAAATTAACTCAAAGTGGATCAGAGATTTCAATGTAAAACACAAAAATATAAAACTCGTAGACGTTAACCTAGGAGAAAATCTAGATGACTTTTGGTATGGCAAAGACTTTTAGATTCACTTCACAATAGTGAAGGAATGATCTATAAAAAAAAAATTGATTAGCTGTATTTCATTAAAATTCAAAGCTATTCTGCTTTGCAAAATGCAATGTCAAGAAAAAGAGAAGACAAGCTGCAGACTGGGAAAACATTTTTAAAAACATTTGATAAAGAATTGTTGCCTAATGTTTGTAAACAAAGAAACCTGTTGAAACTCAACAATAAAACTAACAACGTGATTTTAAAATGGGCCAAAGGACTTAATAGACATTTCACAAAAGGAGCTATATAGATGGCAAATAATCATGAAAAAATATTATACACATAAATCATCAGGAAAATGTAAATTAGAGCAATAATATGATCTATTACACACCTATTAGGGCCAAAATACAGAACACTGACAACAAAAAATGCAGTGAAAATGTGGAGCAATAGGAACTCTTATCTTAGGAATGCAAAATAGTACAGCCACCGTGTTGGTTTTCTTACAAAAGCAAATCTATTCTTTTCATGTGATCAAGTGTCATAGTCCTCAGTCCTTACTGGAAGAAGCTGAAAACATATGTCCAAACAAAAACCTGCACAAAAATGTTTATAGAAGTTTTGTTTATAATGCTAAAATTTGGAAGCAACCAAGATGTTCTTAAGTAGGTAAATGAAAAAATTGTATTATGCCCAAACAATAAAATAGTATTCAGTGCTAAAAAGAAATGAACTATTGAACCAAGAAATTCATGGAGAAACCTTAAACTTATATTTCTAAATGAAATTAGTCACACATATGTGCCTTCCTACAGTCTCTAGCCAATCTCTGAAAAGGCTACATACTGTGTGATTACATCTATATGACATTCTAGAAATGTCAAACTATGTAAACACCAAAAAGATCACTGGCTGCTAGAATTTTGTGACGAAGGAGGGATGAATAGGTTGAAGCACAGAAAATGTTTAAGTCTATAAATCTATAATCTATGATATTATAAAGGTAAACACGTGTTATACCTTTATCCAAATCCACAGGATGTGTAACACCAAAAGTAAACTCTAATGTAAATTATGGATTTGAGTGATTATGATATGTCAATTTGGTTCAGCAATTGTAATGAATGTACCACTCTGGTGGGAAATGTTGGCAATGGGAGAGTGTGCATGTTTGGAGTCAGGGTGTATATATAGGATGTTTTTGTATCTTACTTTTAATTTTGCTGTGAACATAAAACGGTTCCAAAAATTTATTTAAATAAAAACGAAATAAAATTCTAGGCCACACATGGCAGCTAACACCTGTAATCCCAGCACTTTGGGAGGACAAAGTGGGTGGATAACTTGAGGTCAGGGGTTTGAGACCAGCCTGGCCAACATGGTGAAACACCATATATTAAAAATACAAAACTTAGCTGGGATTGGTGATGGGTGCCTGTAATTCCAGCTACTAGGGAGGCTAAGGCAAGATAATAACTTAAACCCAGGAGGAGGAGATTGCAGTGACCCCAGATCGCACCCCTGACTCCAGACTGGGTGACAGAGTGAGATTCCATCTCAAAAAAAAAATAATAAAATAAAATAAAAATCTAAAATATTGTGTAGAAAGAAAATAGAAATATCTAAAGGCAAAAAATCCACAAATAACATTACAGAATGAAAAATACAAAAGCAGAAATAAAAACCTTGTTTGATAACCTCAGTAGCAGAGTGAAGATGACAGAAGGTAGAATCAATGAATGTGAGAACAGAGCAATACAATTTACTCAATTTGACCAACGGAGAGAAAAACAAAATGAATTGAGCCTCTGGGACATACGGGACATTAAATAAAAAAAGATCCAATATGTATATATTTCCAGTTCCAGAAAACGAGGAGAGTGTTGGATTGAAAGAAATTTAAAATAAATAAGAGTTGAAAATTCCCAAATTTGATGAAAAACCTAAATTTACAAATTCAAAAGCTAAGTGAAATTGAAATAGGATAACCATAACTAAATTCATATTAATGCATTATAATTAAGCTTCAAAAAACTAAAGACAGAAAAAAGTGAAAGTATGAATTTGTCTATATTCTCTATTCCCCTCCATTAACATGTGTCTATCCCTACACAAATACCACAGCCTTGATTTCTATAGCTATAAAATGCATCTTGAAATTATAGACTGATTTCTTTTTTAAAAACATTTAGGATTCTTTAAGATATTCTAGGGGTTGTGCCTTTCCATAGGAAATACACTCATAATATAGAATTTTGCAAAAATGCAACAGCAATTCAGTGAAAGAAGGATGATCTTTTCAGCAATGTTGCAGAGCAGTTGGACAACCTCAGGGGAGGGTAGAGATGGGAAGATAAAACCTTGGCCACTTAAACCTTGAATAATTTCTAAAAGTGTTTATACTATATTGTTTTATATTTATATATAGTATTTTCAATGTTTTATGCTTACATTGTTTTGTAGCCATATTTAGAATAATTATTTGAAAGTAAATTCTATTTCTTAAGTTTTGTTTTATATTCCAGAATCTTTTATATAAATATTTTATATTTGCATTCTTGACATTTTTATTTTGTTAATCCCTGACTAATTGAAGATATCTTGAGCAGTCATTTCAAAGAGGTAAATTGTTTTCTAAAATACATGTTAGAAAATTACTTATTAACTAAAAATGGATTACAAACATAAATGCACAATGTAAAACATAAATACTCAGAAAAAATTATAGGAGTAGGTTTTCTGGATCTAGAGTTAGGAAAAAAGTTATTAAAATTGACACCAAAAGCACAACTGACAAAATTAAAAAATTGATAGCTAAAACATCTATTAACACTTTTGTTCAAAGAAAACCCATGTGAGTAGTATGAAAAGACAAACCTGTCAACTGGAAGAAAATATTCGCAAACATATTCGCAAATTTATTTTTGACAAAGAGTTTGTATCCAGAAAATATAAAGGACTCTCTGACTCATCAAAAAGAAACAATCCAATTAAAAATGGATGAGAAAATATTTGAACAGACATTTCATCAAAGAGGATATACAGAGGACAAATAAGCACACAAAAAATTATTCAATATAATTAGCTATTTGGCTATTAGGGAAATGCAAATTGAAACCACAAGAAGCTATTACTGCATACCTATCAGAAGTGCTAAAATATAAAATAATGACAATACCAAATGCTAGAGTGAATATGGAAAACCAGATCATGTGAATATTTTTAGTGGGAATATGAAATCATAGTCTCTCTGGAAAACAGTTTAGCATTAAAAAAAAAAAAACTAAACATAAAACAACATACATCCCACAAACTGAACTCTCAGACATTTACTCAAGGAAATAAAACCATATGTTCACAGTATGAGAATGTTCACGTAAGAATGTTCATAGCAGCTTTATTTGTGCTAGCCTCAAACAGAAACAACTCAGATAAGGTAAATTGTTCAACAATCTGGAATAGACCCTTGCCATGAAATACCATTAAGCAACAAAAAGAAACAAAACAAACTATTGATACATTCAACAAGTTGCATGAATTTCCAAGAAATGTTGCTGAGCAAAAAAAGTCAATCTCAAAAGGTTATGTACCATGTGATCTATTTTCTGTAACATTTTTATAATGATAAAATCATAGAAATGGAAAACAGATTAATGGTCATCAGGAAGGGGAGATGGAAGTGGGCATGCTTATAAAAGAGGAAATCTATGGTGATGGAAATATTCCATATCCATATTGCTTGTATCAGTGTCAATATACTGGTTGTGATAGTGTACTGTAGTTCTGTAAAATGGGGAAAACTGGTAAAGGGGACAAGGAATCTAACTGCATTTTGTCTTACAAATATGCATAAATGTACATTTATCTCAATAATTTTATAAAAGTAATTTAAATTAAACATTTACACATTCTGGTAAGAATGACACAAACACTTGGCAATTTTAATGCCGTTTTTATTTTAATGCTGTTTTAAATATTGCTATTATCCATTACCTGGAGTGGTGTCTTAGAATGAGCTAGCTGTAGAAATACTACATTGTGATTCCTTTGGCGAAAATGATAGAGAAAACTAATCATGTCACTTCAGAAGTTTCTATAAAGGACAGTTCCAGAGTTGTTTAATCCAATGTCCCATAAATGTCATGAAGGACCCAGGGCTTTTTCATCTTTCTCCTCTCTCACCTTCCCTTTGTTAGCTTAGCTCTCCTCTTGGTCACAAGATGTTTGTAAAGTACTAGGCATCACAAGCATAGACAACTTCTCAGCAAAATAAATCTGTTTCTTTCATTGTTTCTCTTTAATTGGTGAGAACACAGCCCAAGAGTCTCTTCTAAAAGCATTTCTGCCACATCCCAGGAAAAAAACAACAAAAACGATTATGTATTTTCTTGAACTAATCGAGATTTCCCTGCATTTCATGAGACAGGAGTGACACAAACAATAAACAGCAGTGTCTGCTCCAGGTGAATAAAACTAACAGCAGGAATTGTGCATTCTAGTACAGGATCAATATCAAAATCTCTGTATGACTTTGGCTCTAACCTGCACCTTCTCTGCCCTTCAGTTTTATCATAATTAAAATGAAGAAACTGGGTGTATCACCTTTCTAGCTGTGATGTATTCTGTATTAGTGCTGCAGTTATGCTTTTTATATCTAGTAACCTTAAACACACCATACAGGACCCAGTTGAAATTCATCATGTAACGTTATGACCCCAGTGACCAGTGCAGACAAAGTTAACATCTTCTCGGTGCTGTCTTAAGCCTCTGTTGTGTGACTTATCATACAAAAGTGTGACTTAAATAATGTACATTTTTCTCTTTCTGTAATAGGGAATTCTTTTAAGAAGAGGACCACAGGTTATTCATTATTATACTCTCAGTGGCCAGACTTTTGTCTGGCAGAGATTAGGCAACCAATAAAACTTGGTAATTTTGGTTATCTGGTAGTGTGCTGTCATCAGACTATTTGCTCTGATCCTATTAATAACGATTACTACTAAAAATAGTTTTGAGATGAACGTAAGTCAGTAAGAAATAATTCTGAGATGAACATTAAGTCAGTACGAAAATAATAAACACTCCATAAAAAATTAGATCCTTTGTGAAATGGTTTCGCTAGGCATAGTGGTAAATATCACAGAATCTTAAATCTCCAAAACCAACTATTTTCTTTAGCTTTGGAACAACTGCTAATACAGGAGGATCTATCTACTAAACACAACCTTTGCACATTTCTGGAAACCATATTCCAGTCACTGAGAAATATGTCATATATTGAACTGAATTAAATTTTGCTTATAAACAAAATTAAAAAGGACAAGAGTGCATAAAATTTGCCATCTACATCAGTTCCTACTTGAACATTATTGTATTAGTTTGTTTTCACATGGCTATAAAGACATATCTGAGACGATAATTTATAAAGAAAACAGGTTTAATTGACTCACAGTTCTGCATACCTGGAGAGGCTTCAGAAAACTTATAATCATGGCAGAAGAGGAAGAGGCACATCTTACATGGTGGCAGGTAAGAGAGAGTGAGCAAAAGCAGGGAAAACTGCCTTATTAAACCATAAGATCTTTTGAGAACTCACTCACTATCATGAGAACAGCATGGGGAAAAATGACCCCATGATTCAATCACCTCCCATCTGGTCCCTCCCTCAACACATGGAGATTATGGGGATTACAATTTGAGATAAGATTTGGATGGGGACACAGAGCCAAATCATATCAATTATCATTACTGGTTGTCCAAGTGAATTGCTGCCTAATGAATCACCAAAAAGACACTACCAATTTTTTTTTCCTTTTGTAGCTAGTGTAAATGGCATTGATGTCCTGATTTCTATTTTAGCTAGTTCATTACTACTGTATAAAAATGCTACTAAGTTTTGTATGTTGATTTTGCATCCCATTACTTTATCAAATTTATTTAGCAGTTCTAACAGTTTTTTTTTTTTATGGTGTCTTTAGGCTTTTCTCTATATAAGATTATGTCATCTGTAAAGAGGAATAATTCAACTTCCTCTTTTCCAATTTGGATACCTTTTATTTCTTTCTCTTGGATGATTGCTCTAACTAGAATTTTCAGTACTATGTTGATGAAGAATGGTGAATATATGCATCCTTTTCTTGTTCCAGTTCTTAGAGGAAAGGCTTTAGGTTTTCACCATTTCATACGATATTAGCTGTGGGTGTGTCATACAGAGCCTTTATTATGTTGTAGTATGTTCCCTCTATGCCTCACTTCTTGAGAGTGTTTATCATAAAGGGATGTTGAATTTTATCAAATGCTTGTTCTGTGTCTATTAAGATGATTATATACTTTTGCCCATCATTCTGTAAATGTGATGTTATTGATTGCCTGTGCTGGACCATCCTTGCATCCCTCAGGTAAATCCAGCTTGAACATGGTATATTATCTTTTTGATGTACTTTGGATTCGGTTTGTTGAGGTTTTTTGCATCTATATTCATCAGGGATATCGGCATGTAATTTCTTTTTTAAATTGTATCCTTGTCTGGTTTGGGTATCAGGGTAATGCTGGTGTCATAGAATGAGGAAGGAAGAATTCAGTCCTCTTCAATTTTTGGAAACAGTTTGAAAACAATTGTTAGTTTTATATAAATTGGTAGAATTAAGCAGCAAAGCCATCCAGTTTGGGTTTTTCTTTGTTGGGAGACATTTTATTACTGACTCAGTCTCTCTATTCCTTATTGGCTTGTTCAGGTTTTCTATTTCTTCCTGGTTCAATCTTGGTATGTTGTCTGTGTCCAAGCATTTTTCTCCCATTTTTTAATTTGTTAGTATATACTTGTTCATAATAGTCTCTAACGATTCTTTGTGTTACTTTATAATGTGTTTTTCCAAATTCTGATTTTATTTCCCTTGGATAGCCTAGCTAATGGTCAAACTTTTGTTGTTCCCTTTTAAAAGTATTTTTAGTTTTAATTTAAGTTCTGAAATACATGTGCAGGTTTGTTACATAGGTAAACATGTGCCATGGTGGTTTGCTGCACTAGTCAATCCATCACCCAGGTATTAAGCCCAGCATTAATTAGCTATTTTTCCTGTTCTCCCTCCGTTACCCCTACCCTTGACAGGCCGCAGTATGTGTTGTTCCCTTCTCTGTGTCCATACATTCTCATTGTTCAGCTCCCACTTACAAGTGAGAACATGTAGTGTTGTTTTCTGTTCCTTTGTTAGTTTGCTGAGGATAATGGCTTTCAGCTCCATCCATGTCCCTCCAAAGAATATAATCTAATTCCTTTTTACGGCTGCACAGTATTCCAGTGTATATGTGCCACATTTTCTTTGTCCAGTCTATCACTGATGGGCATTTGGGTTGATTTCATGTCTTTGCTATTGTGAATAGTGCTGCAGTAAATATACACATGCATGTATTTTTATAATAGAATAATTTATATTCTTTTGGTATATACCCAGTAATAAGATTGCTGGGTCAAATGGCATTTCTGGTTCTAGGTCTTTGAGGAATTGCCACACCATCTTCCACAATGGTTGAACTAATTTACATTCCCACCAACAGTCTAAAAGCGTTCCTATTTCTCCAAAGCCTTGCCAGCATCTGTTGGTTCTTGACATTTTAATAATCACCATTCTGACTAGTGTGAGATGGCATCTCATTGTGGTTTTAATTTGCATTTCTCTAATGAGCAGTCATGTTGAGCATTTTTCATATGTTTGTTGGCTGTGTAAATGTCTTCTTTTGAGAAGTGTCCATTCTTCTGCTTTGCCCACTTTTTAATGTGGTTGTTTTATTCTTGAAAATTTAAATTCCTTGTAGATTCTGGATATTAGACCTTTGTAGAATGGGTAGATTGCAAAAATTTTCTCCTATTCTGTACGTTGTCTGTTCACTCTGATGATAGTTTCTTTTGCTATGCAAAAGCACTTTAGTTTAATTAGATCCCATTTGTCAATTTTTGCTTTTGTTACATTTGTTTTTGGCGTTTTTGTCATTAAATCTTTGCCTGAGCATATGTCCTGAATGGTATTGCCTAGATTTTCTTCTAGGGTTTTTTATAGTTTGGGGTTTTACATTTACATTTAAATCTTTAATCCATCCTGAGTTAACTTTATGAAGACACTACTAATTTTTAATGACTGCTTCTAGATTCTTTTGCTTACAAGTAAGGTGAACAATTATCAAAAATGTAGTATACATGAATTCTGAATCTATCTTATTCCATATTTCTAAACAGAAGACTACTGTGTCTCAGTATTTAACCCCATGACATTTAATATGCTATTATATCTGCAAATATAATAATTGTTCTTTTGAAAGCAATTTCTTTGGAATGGAGTAACAACATAATTAAAGAAAAAATACAAAGAAAATGTGAGCTGCATTTTTATATTTTGTATTTGTCTTTGATGATAATTTATCTTGATGTAAAATAAAGTTAAACAGTAGAAAACTACTATGGAATTATATATATATATTTTATATATTATATATATATTATATATATATATGACATATGCTTTAGAACAAGCTACCAGTTGTCTAATAAATAACGCCTTATAATAAACATATCTTCTAACTTTTTCACTTTAACAAATGAATACATAAATAAATATGCAGTCTCAGAACCTGGCTTCCACTAGCTTGAAACAGCATTTGTAATATTGCAATAAGTTATTACATTCAAGGAAAACTTATTTTGTTTACGAAACTGTGCTGGGTTCTGGGTTTCTATTAGTTAAAAGGAGAAACCTTTTCCTAATATAAGTCATACTTCAGTGGGGAATATTTTATATTACATTAATTATTTAATCTAAATTAAAATAATCTTTAAAATTTAAAATATGTATAGAGCACATACCATATTCCAGATGCTATTTGAAGCACTTGGGATGCATCACTGTTAAAAACCTTAAAAGATTTATTTTGTCACTAGATTACATTCTAGAGGAGAAAGACAAATTATAAATACATTTGAAAGGAGAGGGAAATGAACAAACTAATTGTTTTGAAGAGAGTGGCAAAATTAACTTAATGGGCTATCATGTAGGATTGTTGGGCAATATTAAGTAACTGTTTTAGAGGAGTGGTCATGAATGTAAAGTGAAGCCAGTCTGTAAGTTTGGAGGTTTTTCTAGAGAAAATCTGCAAAGAAAAGCCTCTAAAGAAAATGGCCTGTTTATCTTTTCAGTACAACATAGGTATAGTGGCGTGTGACAGTTAATACAGACTGTCTATTTGATTGGATTGAAGGATGCAAAGTATTGATCCTGGGTGTGTCTGTGAGGGTGTTGCCAAAAGGGATTAACATTTGAGTCAGTGGCCTGGGAAATGCAAACCCACCCTTAATTTGGATGGGCACCATCTATTCAGCTGCCAGTGTGGGTAGAATATAAAGCAGGCAGAAAAAACTGAAAGGACTAGACTGGCCTAATCTCCCAGCCTACATTTTTTTCCAGTGCTGGATGTTTCCTGCCTTTGAATATCCAACTTCAAGTTCTTTAGTTTTTGGACTTGGACTTGCTCTCTTTGCTCCTCAGGTTGCAGATGGCCTATTGTGGGACCTTGTGATCATGTGAGTTAATAAACTCCCCTTTATATACATATCTATCCTATTAGTTCTGTCCCTCTGGAGAACCTTAATACATGGGGTAATTAGATTTTATTAGTATGGCAGATAGACTTATTCCAAACATACTTTCACATTCAAGTCAAAGAACTATAAATCCACACTTTTTAATAACTTCATTGTAGAAAGAAGTTTTTATTCATCTCTTGAGACTTTGGGCCTGGCCATGTGACTTTGTGCAATAGGCTAGCATACATGATGTAATCAGACTTATATTGTGCTTTCACGATTGGTCTTGCTCTTTTTTTCTTCTGCCTTTTCTCATAGAAAGAATGCAATTTGGTTAACTGCTGGTTCAAGGAGGGTTAGAGATGCATAGAGCAAATGTGGGCAGAATTTATGATTGTGAATCAAATCTAGATTCACCCAGTCTATATCCATGAAATGGCTGTGGAGAGGCAATTATAAAGGTAGACCAGGAAATTTACACTATGAAAAAAAATATGGATGTCAATTGGTATAAGTCAATCAATAAATAATTTTGAAACCTGCAATTCCAATGGACATTGCCAGATATTTTTAGAAGCCTTATATTTAACACACTATTTCTATTCTGAAACTATTATTGGAGAGAAAAATGCATATATATATGTGTGTGTGTATTAAAATATCCATAAAAGTCTTTCTAGGTAAGCATCAAATGAAAAACAAACAAAAAGAATATTGTAAGCACAAAGAAAAAGGTATAATTGAGATACAGAATGATTAGCAGTAGGAAGGAGTCTTGATCTAGGCAGAATTCAGGAAGCGCATGTTCTCTGTTCCCTTCCTGGGTTGTTCAGTGCACTGATCAACATTGCTGATGGCTCAAGTCAAAGTAATTTCCTCTTCTCTGCCCTGATTTCAGAAAAGAGTAGTATTTGAACCTATTTGAAGTCCTTGGGGGCACTGAGAGTCCTCAATTCTTAACATAGTTCTTAGCATATAATTGTAACTTAGTATCTTTTATTAAATTAATCAATAATAAATGAGAAAAAATTAAAGTTCTGCTGTATTTATAATTCAATTATATTTCTGAAAGCATGATTTAGTTTAATTTAAAATAATTCAATTTTAAATAATGTATATGCCTTGATGATTATCACAGATGTATTGTGAGATAATTTATAAACCAACAGCAAGTTCAAAAAATAAAAACAATTAGAGAAATAAATACATTTCTCCTACTGACATGCTGAAATAAAAATAAATTTCATTAAGGTACTTATACAAACTATTTAAAAAGTCAGCAATTGTTTTTCTCTCTGCTTAACTATTCTATGCTATATATATAACATTAACTAACTTTGGTGTTACCTGAGTAATTCGCAAACTTAACAGCAATAAAATGTTGAAGAACAGCCAGCCATCCAATTCGGTTTAAACCATAAAGTAATCCATCAACTGTCAATGACAGCCATCCTCCATGTGAAAATTTGGGACAAGGTCACAATAATTAGTTTCTCAAGTTGTATCAGAATGTAGTATTAAAACTGGCTCTTTACAACTTGATGAGAAAGAATGTTTCCAAGCTGACTAAAGCAGTTTCTTTTCAATGACAGAAAAGCTTGGAGCTATGGAAAAATGAGACAGAGAGAGAGGGACAAGAGGTATTAAAAAGCACTTACTGAAAAAAGTTCTAAAATTGGAAGTTGTACAGTTAATTAAGTAGATGATTTGGGGAGAGATCATTTAGCTACTTTGATTTTCGTTATCCTTACAGTGTTAGAAACAGGGATTGGAGAGAGGATTCCCAATGTCGTTTGAAGTTCTAAGATTATACAATTCTCTGATCAATTTCCAGAATTATAACTAAGTAAAGGCATTGACAAGATCCTACTGTCAAGGTCAAGCTAGGCAAAGTAGACGGTCTTAATTTAAAGATAGTTGTCTTTTAAAACATTGAAGAAGCCAGGGAATATCCAGAGGGTTTGATTTTTAATGAAGATCACATGGTGATTTATATATGAAAGAGCCATATAAAGTCTTCATTGTAATGGTATCATTTGCACAAAAAAGAAATAAATCTTTTGGTGAATGTCACCTTTGATCATAAAAGCAAAATGTTTATACTTTAAAAATGTCTCTTTAATAAAAATAATATAAGTTAATAAAGATAGAAAAAGGAAAGAATATATATCTGTAACAGGGAATTCTAAGTTATTGTGCCTTATGACCTTCCCAAGCTTTGAATGAAGCAAGTTGGCAGATTTCAGAGAGAAAAGAAGTTCAGGGCACTCAGAAACAAATACTGCCTTTAGGTGAGGACTGGCGTTAAGGTGCAGATAGGAAAAGTGACTGTGAGGAGGCACCTCTGCTACAGCTCACTGTGGATTTTGCAAATAATTCCAACAGAGCCAAAGACATAGATAGGACTGCCCAGCTGCAAGACCTCAGCCTGCAGAACACTACCCTGGGTGCTGCTCATTCTGCACCTCCTGCCGCACAGTCCACTGTGGTACTGCAGCTCCCACCCTGCGGCATCTGTGTTACAGATAAGCATGATGGTAGGAACTTTGTTAAGTCTACATCATGCCCACAGCCTTATGAGGGAGTATCAACAGAAAGAAGAGACTGGTTTGAAGCAATTACTTTCTCAAGGTTTGTCTAGTAAAGGTGACACAAAATATGAGACTATAATTAAAAGTGAAGATAAGATGTTTTAAAAATTCATGAATAGAACTACTACTTTTCATGAGCAGGTTTTGAGGTATTTCTGCAGTGTACAGACACTCTTTTTTAAAATTTTCAATTTTTGTAAATACACTGTAGGTGTATATGTTTATGATGTACGTGAGATATTTTGGTACAGGCATGCATCATGTTACAATCATATTAGTGTAAATGGGGGTATTCACCACCTCAAGCATTTATCCTTTGTGTTACCAACAATGCAATTATACTCTTTCAGTTATTTTTAAATGTACAATTAAATTTTTGTTGTCAATAGTCACCGTTTGCTATCAAATATTTGATCTTATTCGTTCTATTTTTTTGTACTTGTTAATTATCCTTATTTCCACCCTCCACACCCTGCTACCCTTCCCAGTCTCTCCTAACTGCTTCTACTCTCCATCTCCTTGAGTTCAATTGCTTTAATTTTTAGCTTCTACAAATAGTGAGAACATGTGCAGTTTTACTTTATGTGTCTGACTTATTTCACTTAACATAATGACTCCAATTTTATCCATGTTGTTGCAAATCACAGGATCTCATTCTTTTTTACAGCTGAATAGTACTTCATTGTGTATATAAATAATATTTTCTTTATCCATTCATCTGTTGATGGACACTTAGATTGCTTCCAAATCTTGGCTATTGTAAACAGTGTTTCATCAAACACGGGAGTGCAGATATCTTTTCCATACACTGGTTTTCTTTCTTTTGGGTATATTCCTAGCAGTGGGATTGCTGGACCTTTTGGTAGCTCTATTTTTCGTTTTTTAAGGAACCTGCAAACTGTTATACATAATGGCTGTACTAATTACATTCTCACCAAGAGTGTACAAGGTTTCCCTTTTCTCTGCATCTTCTCTAGCATTTGTTACTGCCTGTCTTTCGATAAAACCCATTCTAACTGGGGTGAGATGATATCTCATTGTCATTTAGATTTAAATTTTTCTGATAATCAATGATATTGAGCACCTTTTCATATACCTGTTTGCCATTCATATGACTTTTTTTTTTTTGAGAAATAATCTATTCATATATTTGGGCCATTTTTTAATTGGATGATTTGATTTTTTTTTCTATCGAGTTATTTAAGCTCCTTGTATATTCTAGTCATTAATCCTTTGTCAGATGGACAGTTTGCAAATGTTTTCTCCCATTTTGTGGGTTGTTTTTTGTTGATTGTTTCCTTTGCTATGGAAAAGCTTTGTAATTTAATGTGATCCCATTTGTCTATTTTTGCTTTGATTGTCTGTGCTTGTGGGGTATAACTGAGGAAATTTTTGCCTAGTCCAATGTCCTGGAGAGTCTCCTCAATGTTTTATTTTAGTAGTAGCATAGTTTGAGGTTTTACTTCTCAGTACCTAATTCATTTTGTATTTTTCTTTGCATACGGTAAGACATGAGGATCTAGTTTTATTCTTCTACACATAGAAGTCCAGTTTTCTCAGCACCATTTATTGAAGATACTGTTCTTTCCCCAAAGTATGTTCTTGGCATCTTTGTTGTAAACGAGTTCACTGTAGGTCATTGAATTTCTTCCTGGGATTTTATTCTGTGCCCTTGGTCTATGTGTCTATTTTTATGCCAGTGTCGTGATGTTTTGGTTACTATAGCTCTGTAGTATAATTTGAAGTCAGGTGATGTGATTCCTCCAGTATTGTTCTTTTTGCTCAGCATAGCTTTGGCTATTCTGGGTCTTTTATGATTCCATATACATTTTGAAACTGCTTTTTTCTATTTCTATGAGGAGGTTACTGGTAATTTGATAGGAACTGCATTGAATTTGTAGACTGTTTTTGGATAATATGGACAGTTTAACAATATAGATTCTTCCAATAAATGATCTTATAAAGGTGTTATTGAATTCATTTTTTTAAGGTGTCTTTGCCTACTTTTGGTATCAAGGTAATACTGGCCTTGTAGAATGAGTTTGGATGTATTCCTTCCTCCTTTATTTTTTGGAATAGTTCAAGTAGGATTGGTATTAGTTCTTTAAATGTTTGGTAGACTTCAGCATTGAAGCTTCAGGTCCCAAGCTTTTCTTTGCTAGGAGACTTTATTATGGCTTTGATCTTGTTACTTGTTATTTGTCTGTTCAGGTTTCTTCATGGTTCAATCTTGGTAGACTATATGTGTATAGAAAACTGTCCAATTCTTCTAGATTTTCAATTTATTTGCATATAGTTGCTCACCATAACCACTAATGATCCTTTGAATTTTTGTGGTATTCATTCTAATATCTCCTTTTTCATATCTGATTTTATTTATTTGAGTCTTGTTTTTTTTTCCATTGAGTCTGGCTAAAAACTTATCATTTTTTAAAAATATTTTCCAGAAACCAACTTTTTATTTTGCTGATATTTGCAATGTTTTCTTCATTTCAATTTTATTTATTTCTGCTCTAATTATTATCATTATTTTTCTCCTACTAATTTTGAGTTTGGTTTGCTCCTGCTATTCCAGTTCTTTAAGATCCATTGTTGGGCTATTTATTTGTCTTAGTACTGCTTTTGTTGTATCTCATATGTTTCAGTATATTGTCATTCCATTACTATTTGTTTCAATAACGCTTATAATTATCTTCTTAATTTCTTCATTGACCCATTGGTCATTCAGGAGCATATTGTTTAATTTCCACATCTGTAGAGTTTCAAAAATTCCTCTTATTATTGATTTCTGCTTTTATTCCATTGTGGTCAGAGAACATGTATAACATAATTTCAATTGTTTTGAATATCTTAAGACTTGTTTTGTGGACTAATATATGGTGTATCCTTCATAGTGATCCATGTATTGAGGAAACAAATGTGTATTCCACAGCTCTTGGATAAAATGTTCTGTAAATATCAATTGGGTCCATTTGGTCTACAATGCAGATTAAGTCTCATGTTTGTTGATTTTCTCTTCGGATCATCTGTCTAATCCTGAAAGTGGAGTGTTGATGTCTCTAGTTGTTATTGCATGGTGCCTTTCTCTCTTTGTATGTCCAATAATATTTGCTTTGTATATCTGTGGGCTCCAGTGTTAGGTGCATATATATAAAAAATTGTCATATCCTTTTGCTGAACTGACCTCTTTATCATTATATAGTGACTTTCTTTCTTTGTCTCTTTTTACTTTTTTGTCTTGAAATCTGTTTTGTCTGATTTAACTGTAGCTACTTCTGGCCATTTTTAGTTTTCTTTGACATGGAATTATATTTTTTCCATCCCTTTATTTTCAGTCGATGTGTGTCCTTATAGGAGAAGTGTGTTTCTTTTAGGCAACAGTTCACTGGATATTTTTTTTCCCATTCAGCCATTTTATGTCTTTTTTTTTTTTGAGACAGAGTCTTGCTCTGTCAGCCAGGCTGGAGTTCAGTGGCACAATCTCAGCTCAGTGAAACCTCCACCTCCCAGATTCAAACAAGTCTTGTCCCTCAGCCTCCTGAGTAGCTGTGACCACAGGTGTGTGCCACCACACCTGGCTATTTTTTTTGTATTTAGTATAGGTGGGTTTTTTCCATGTTTCCCAGGCTAGTCTTGAACCCCTGAGCTCAGAGAATCCATTAGCATCAACCTCCCAAAGTGCTAGGATTACAGGCATGAGCCACCATGCCTGGCCCACACTCTGTCTTTCTATTGAAGAATTTCATCTATTTATATTCAATGTTATTATTGGTAAGAACTGACTCCTGCCATTTTGTTATATGTTGCCTGGTTGTTTTGTCACCTTCTCCTTCTTCTTCCCATTTTTCTTGTCTTCTATTTAATGAAGGTAATTTTCTTTGATGGTATCATTTAATTTATTGCTTCTTATTTTTTGTGTATCTGTTGTATGTTTTTTGATTTGAGGTTACCATGATGTTTGCAAATGCTATCACATAATCCATTATTTTAAACAAATGACAACGTAACACCAACTGCCTAAACAGACAAACAAAAATAAAACTAATAAAATGTCTACACTTTAACTAATTTCCCTGCTTTTAAAATATTTGTTGTTTTTCAAATTGCTGCCATGATGGCTGAATATGAATAGATCCAGTCTGCAGCTCCCAGTGAGACCAACAGAGAAGATGAGTGATTTCTGCATTTCCAACTGAAATACCTGGTTCATCTCATTGGAATTGGTTGGACAGTGGATGCAGTCCATGGAGGGTGAACTGGAGTCGGGGGGGTGTTGCCTAACCCAGGAAGTACAAGGGGTCAGGGAACTCCCTCTCCTAGCCAAGGGAAGCCATTAAAGACTGTGCTGTGAGAAGTCGTACACTCTGGCCCAGATACTGCAGCTCTGGCCCAGATACTGCACTTTTCCCATGGTCTTTGCAACCTGCAAACCAAAGGATTCCTTCTGGTGCCTACACCACCAGGGCCCTGGGTTTCAAGCACAAAACTAGGTGACTGTTTGGGCAGACTCTGAGCTAGCTGCAGGAGTCTTTCATACCAGTGGCACCTGGAATGTCAGAAAGACAGAACTGTTCACTCCCCTGAAAAGGGGGCAGAAACCAGGGAGCCAAGTGGTCTGGCTCGGTGGGTCCCATCCCCATGGAGCCCAGCAAGCTCAAATACATTGGCTTGAAATTCTTGCTGGCAGCACAGTAGTCTAAGCTCAACCTGGGATGCTTGAACTTGGTGTGGGGAAGGTCATCCACCATTGCTGAGGCTTGAGTAGACGGTTTTACTCTCACAGTGTAAACAAAGCTGCCAGGAATACTGAGCTATGCAGAGCCCATCATAGCTCAGCAAAGCTGCTGTGGCCAGACTGCCTCTCTAGATTCCTCCTCTCTGGGCAGGGCATCTCTAAAAAACAAGGCAGCAGCCCCAGTCAGGGGCTTATAGATAAATCTCCCTGGGACAGAGCCTCCCTGGGGAAGGGGCAGCTGTAAGCAGAGCTTCAACAGACTTAAACGTCTGCTGCCTGACAGCTCTAAAGAGAGCAGCGGATCTCCCAGTACAGCGTTCGAGCTCTGCTAAGGGTCAGACTGCCTCCTCAAATGGGTCCCTGACCCCTGTGTCTCTTGATTGGAAGACAACTTCCCAGTAGAGGCTTGCAGATACCTCACACAGGAGAGCTCCTGCTGGCATCTGGCGGGTGCCTCTCTGGGACGAAGCTTAAGAAACAGGCAGCAGTCTTTGCTGTTCTGCAGCCTCTGCTGGTGACACCCACGCAAACAGGGTCTGAAGTGGACCTCCAGCAAACTCCAGCAGACCTGGACCAGAGGGGCCTGACAGTTAGAAAGAAAACTAACAAAGAGAAAGGAATAGCATCAACATGAACAAAAAGGATGTCCACTCAGAGACGCCATACAAAAGGCACCAACATCAAAGACAAAAGGTAGATAAATCCACAAAGATAGGGAGAAACCAGAGCAAAAAAGGCTGAGAATTTGAAAAACATGAACACTTCTTCTCCTCCAAAAGATCACAACTCCTCCCCAGGCACAGAATAAAACTGGCTTGAGAATGAGTTTGATGAATTGACAGAAGTAGACTTCAAAAGGTGTCACTCTCTTCTAGCCTATACAGTTTCCCCTGAGAAATCTGCTCCTAGATATATTGGATTTCAATTTTGTATGGTTTCTTTACTCTTGCTCCTTTTAGAATTTTTTCTTCAACCTTGACCTTTGGGAGTTTGATTATTAAAGGCCTTAAGGTAGTCTTCTTTGAGTTAAATCTGCTCAGTGTTCTATAACCTTCTTATACTTGAATATTTATATCTTTCTTTAGGTTTGGAAAGTTCTTTGAATAAACTTTCTACTCTCACTTCTCTACCTCCTTTTTAAAGACAATATATCTTAGAATTGCCTGTTTGCGGATATGTTCTAGATCTTATAGGTGTGCTTCATTGTTTTTTATTCTTTTTGCTTTTGTTTCCTCTGACTGTGTATTTACAAATAGCCCATCTTCAAGCTCATTAATTCTTTCTTCTGCTTCATCAATTCTATTATTAAAAGTATCTGATGTATTCTTCCAGTATGTCAATTGCATTTTTCAGCTCCAAATTTTATTTATTCTTTTAAATTATTTTAATCTCTTTGTTAAATTTATCTGATAGAATTATTAATTCCTTCGCTGCACTATCTTGAATTTCGTTGAGAGTTTCCTCAAAACAACTGTTTTGAATTCACTTTCTGAAAGGTCACATGTCTCTGTTTCTTAAGCATTGATCCTTGGTGCCTTATTTTGTTTTTCAAGTGAGGCTATGTTTTCCTGTATAGTCTGATGCTTGTAGATGTTTTTGAGTATCTGGACATTGAAGAGTTAATTATTTATTGTAGTCTTTGCAGTCTGGGCTTGTTTGTATCCATAATTCTTGGGAAGGATTTCTAGGTATTCTAAAACTTATATTTTGTAATCTAAGCTGTATCTGCATTAGGAGGCACTTCCAAATCTGTAATGCTGTGGTTATTGCAGAATCATAGGTACTACCTTGGTGTTCTTGGACAATATCCAGAAGAACTCTCTGAATTATCAGGTAGAGACACCTGTTTTCTTCCCTTTCTCAGAAACAATGTCTCTCTGTCTATCTCTGGGCTGAATCACCTGGAACTAGGTGTGTGGTGATGCAAGCACCCCTGTGGTCACCACCACTAGGATTGCAGGGGGTCAGACCTGAAGTCAGCCCACCACTGAGTCTTGCCCAAGGCCTGTGGCAACCACTCCATGATTACTACCTATGTTTACTCAATGTGCTGAGGCTCTACAATAAGCACGTATTGAAGCCAGTCAGGCTGTATTCTTCTCTTCAGGGTGGCAAGTTCCCCTATTCCCCAGAAAGGTCGAGAGTGGCATCTGGAGTCAGACACTAAAGTCAAAAGCCTTAGAAATCTTCCTGGTGCTCCATTCTACTATGGCTAAGCTGTCAATCAAATGAGGAGACAAAGTCTTTCTCACTCTTTGCTTCCCTTTCCACAGGCAGAGGAGCCTCCCTCCATGGCCACTACTACCACATGCTCATGGGAAGTACTTCCAGGCTGCTGCTGATGTTACCTTAAGTACCAAGGGCTCTTCAGTTGGCTTGTGGTGAATGCTGCCAGGCCTGAGACTCCCCCTTCAGGACAGTGAGCTCCCATCTGACCTAGGGCTGATGGAGAAATGCCATCCAAGAGCTATGGCCTTGAACTGGGGACCCCAAAAGCCCTCTTACAGTTCTATCTCATTGTGGCTGAGCTAGTACCTGATTTTTGGTTCTTGTGAAGGTGCTTTTCTGGTGTATATAATTGTTAAATTTGGTGTTTCTGCTGGGAGGATGATCAGTTCAGGCTTCTATTCAGCTATCTTGCTCCATGCCAGCTACCAGAGACACTAGTTTTTCCTGCCCCTAATCAAAACTCACTGAGTTTTCAACCTGCATCAACTGCAGAGGCTGAAGAACATTTGTGTTTCAGTTTATGCCAGTTCTGGTCAGCATGCTCACAAGTGCTGATTTAGATCTTTTAAAGAAATTTAAATAATTCTAGTTCACACATGTGAGAAGAGTTGCTGGCCTCAAAATCATCATTTAGTTACACAATAAGATTTAGACGAATTATTATTTAAGAAGAGCATTTTCTTTTCTTTATATACATTCAAATAAATCTTAACATCAAAAACATTATTGTGTGTTTTGATTTTATTCCCAATTCGACTTTAAAGTGATACTTCATAAGAATTTTTAATAGTATATTTCAACAACAGTATTTAGGAAAGAGTAAACAAAAGGAAGAGAATGTTTATTAATTGAGTGCCACTATGTTGCAGGTGAATCTGGATCATTTAATTATTACAAAAGCCTTCCCAAGATATTATTATTATTTTACAAACAGAAATATGAAAGTCAGGGGAGTTAAATGACTTTTTCAAACTTATTTACCAGTAAATTGAGAATACTGACTTCAAACCCTGGACTTTCTAATTATCATTTAATTTGGCAGTCTAAACGACGATTTTTCATTAAGGATGAGACCAAAAAAAAGGTGCAATATTTTCTTCATGGCCTTGGCATAGACAAGATATATAGAAAGGATTATAAAACATTTATTGAGATCTTTATTGTCTTAGATCCTCTACTAAAGCATGCTAAGATTATCTCAATTAATATTCACTGCAATCTTATAAGATTTGTGCTCTCATCAAGTCCACTTCGCACATGAGGAAACAGAAAACTGAAGTGACTACATCAAGATTATAGAATAGGAGAGTTTTGAAAAGACTGTTAAGTGTGATATCATTACTTATTTAAGTTTGTTGGAGGCCTTAAAAATATCCTGAAATAACTTCTAAGAGTTTCAGGTAGCTAAGAAAGAAGAATGAAAGAAAAGTAACCTATTTTGATTACTTTTAAGCACGTTTTTCTTCTTTCTTGTAATCCTAACCCTCCAGCATTAGTCTTCATAAAATAATTCATACCTCTTTCTAAATTTATATTCTTAATCAGGCATTTTCTTCAGCAGGAAACTAAATTTTACTTCATTGTTTCTTCATAAGAGTAGTAGTAATGGTCAGAAATGCAAAAAATATCTTTAGGACAATTCATGATCACTAAAATGATTTAGCTGCATACACTATTTTAGAAGAGTGTAACTGTTGATGAATAGATGAATTACTTGAATTTGATAACCAAAAACTCATTAAAATTAAAATAAAGTTAGATACAGTTCTTTCATGTATTCAATCATGCCAAAGTCTCTTTGGAAGGCCTATTCTAAACTACACCTAAAGTAGGCGTCTAGGACAGCAACAGGCATGAATCCCTGATCTAATGAAGCTTATGCTCAAAGCCTACCCTGATTTCAAATATATGCTCCAGCAGTATAGGTCAGGAGGAGGTATTGTATATGGATAGACTTAAATATATACTTAAATAACTTCTAAGAGTATCAGGTAGCTGAGAAAGAAGAATGAAAGAAAGGTAAACTATTTTGATTGCTTTTAAGTACATTTTTCTTCTCTTATAATCCTAACAATTGTATCTTAAATGTATACGGATATAATACCTCCTCTTGATCTATACTACTGGAGCATATATTTGAAATAAATGCTAATAAAGTGCTATCAATCTCATCTGTACAGGCCAGGGAACTTCCTCTATACTTTGTTTCCACAGATAAGGTCCCCTAGCAAAACAAATAAAAACAAAACAAGCATTTTTATTATAAAACTTAGGGCTATAGTTTGAATGTCTGTCTCCTTCAAATTATATTAAAAATTCCAATGTGGCATGGGAAGAAAAGCCAGATATAGGTGAAGGGGAGGAAAGCAGCAAATCACACTGCCACGTGTGTACCTATGCAACAATCTTGCATGTTCTTCACATGCACCCCAAATCATAAAATACAATAAAAATTAAAAAAAAAAAAAGAAATTAAAAGTTTTTAATTTTAATAAGTTCCACTTATGAATTTTCTCTTTGATGGCTTTGCCTTTTGTGTTGTAGCTATGAAATCTTTGCCTAACTTAAGATCACAGAGATCTACTCCTGTTTTCTTATAAGAGTTTTACACATTCAGATATATGATCTCCTTTTGGTTAATGTTTGTGTATGGTGTGAGGTGGGGGTCCAGTTTCATTCTTTTGCTTATGGATAATCTCGTTTTCCCAGCACCGTGTTGGGAAAATACTTTGTATCCACTGAATTTTGGCCTCTTTGTCAAAAATCATTGACTATAAATATTCAAAGTTTATTTCCTGACTTTCAGTTCTATCCCATTGCTCTAGATGTCCACCCCATGCCAGTAGTATACTGTCTTGTTTACTGTAGTTTAGTAGTAAGTTTTGAAATGAGAAGAGTGATTCTTTCTTTCTTTAGGTTAGTATTAGCATGGTTTATCTTTAAGTTAGTCAGTCTTCTAACTTTTAATCTATGAGTGTCTTTGTCTATAAGGTCAGTTTCTTCTAAGCAACATATACTTGGATCCTACTTTTTAAAAATACAATTTGAGGCTGGACACGGTGGCTCATGCCTATAATCCCAGCACATTGGGAGTCTGAGGTGGGCAGATCACTTGAGGTCAGGAGTTCAAGACCAGCCTAACCAACATGATAAAACCTTGTCTCTACTAAAAATACAAAAATTAGCTGGGCATGGTGGCATGTGCTTGTAATCCCAGTTATTTGGGAGGCTGATGCAGGAGAATTGCCTGACCCAGGGAGGCAGAGGTTGCAGTGAGCCAAGATCACACTACTGCACCCCAGCCTGGGTGACAGAGTGAGCCTAATTCTCAAAAACAACAACAACAACAATCTGACAATCTTTGCCTTTTAGTTGGGGTGCTAAGGTTATTTACATTTAATATTATTGTTGACATGGTTATGTTTTGTTTTTATTTATGTATTTTTAGAGTCAGGATCTTGCTATATTGCCCAGGCTGGAGTGCAGTGGCCATTCACAGGCACAGTCATAGTGCATGACAATCCAAACTTCTGTACTCAAGGGATCTTCCTGCCTTGGCCTCTAGAGTAACTGGAAGTGCAGGTGTGCACCACCATACCACCACATCTTGCTGGTGTGTTTTATGTTGTTTCCATTTTTCTTATCTCTTTGGTTTTTTTTTTTTTAACCTTTTTCTGCTTTTTCTGGCTTCTTTTGGATTAATTGAATATTTTTTATGATTCAGTGTTTCTCTTTTGTTTACTTAGGAGCTATATAACTCATTATTGTCTTATTTTGGTTGTGCTGTAGGTTTTATAAATTATATCTTTAACTTATCCCATTTTATCCTCAAGTGATATTATACCACTTGATGTATAGTATAAAAACACTACACATCTAAATACTTATATTCATAGTATATACCATTTCTGGTCTTCATTTATTTGTGTAAATCTAGTTTTCCAGCTGGGGATGGTGGCTCATGTCTGTAATCCCAGCGCTTTGGGAGGCCGAGGTGGGTGGATGACGAGGTCAGGGGGTTGAGACCAGCTTGGCCAACATGGTAAAACCCTGTCTCTACTAAAAATACAAAAATTAGCTGTGCGTAGTGGCACACACCTGTAATCCCAGCTACTTGAGAAACTGAGGCAGGAAAATCACTGGAATCCAGGATTTCTTCATTTTACCTGTCTTTTGAGAGGTATTTTTACTGGGTATAGAATTCTAGATCGAGTTTATTTATTTTTTTTTCCTTTCTGCACTTAAAGGATTTTGTTTCACTGTCTTCTGGTTTGCATTATTTCTGCTGAGAAATATTCTGTCATCTTTATCTTTACATTTGTATCTTTTCGTATGACTGCCTTAAAGATTTTCTCATTATTACTTTTTTTTGGAAATTTGATTATGAGCATTAGTACACTTTTATTTTCATGCTTCTTATGCTTGGAGTCCATTGAGATTCTTGGATCTGTGGGTTTTGGTTTTCCTCAAGTACAAAAATATATAGCCATTATTTTTCAAATATGTTTCTGCCCGAGCCTCTCTTCTCCCCACTCACCACTCAGGGACATCAATTATATGCTTGAAGTTGTCCTACAACTCATTTATTCTTTGTCCAAGTTTTAGTCTTTTACTGTTTTATTTTGGATATTTTCTATTGCTGTCTTTAAATTACTAATCTTCAGTATTTGATTAGCAGTAATCCCATCCAGTGTATTTTTCATTTCAGACATTGTAGTTTTCATCTCTATAACTTTGATTTGAGTTTTTCTTATATAGTTCATGTTTCTACTTAACATATTCCATCTTTCTTCTCCCTTGTAAATATGAAATAATGTTGTTATAAATACTTTTAATACCCTTTTCTACAAATTCTATCATGTCAAATTTGATTTATTAATTTTTTTCTCATGGCTAATATTTTCTTGCTTCTTTGCAAGTTTAACTTTTGATTGGATGAAAGACATTAAGAATTTTACCTTGATGGGTGTTGGATTTTGTATTTGTAAATTCTTCTTGACCTTAGTTCTGGAATATAGGTAAGTTACTTGGAAACAATGTGATCCTTCTGGAGCTTGTTTCCAAATTGTGTAAGGCAGGACTGGAGCAGTGTTTGGTTTGAGGCAAAACCCTTCTGAATGTTCTATCTGATACTTGAGGATTATGATGTTTTCCATTCTGGTGGAAGAGTTATTCTGAGCTATTTCTGAGACCTAGGGATTAGTCCCTCTAATCCTTCTGGGTAGTTCTTTCCCTGACCTTAGGTAGCTTCCTCACCATTAGGTGCTAATCAATACTCAGCTGATGACCTGTGGGGGACCCTGTGCAGATCTTTGAAGCTCTTACTCTAGGCAGCTCACTTTTTTCCAGTATTCTGCCCTGTGATCTTTATATGCATTGACCTTTCCAGACTTCCAGCTGCATGTCCTCAATTCAGGAACCCAGACTGTAACTGGCTTCCCCATCTTTGTACTCTGGCTTGGAAACTCTCTCCAGGCAATAAACTGAGGCTATTGTTGGGATCATGTGGTAGTTCAGTCAGGGTGGTGGAAAAAATATTAAGGGAAAAATATTAGGCATAGTTATAGAAAACAGTCACAAAACCCCCTTGGAAGGCCAGGCAGTTTACATACCTTCAGATGAGAGAATGGGCTGAAAGTGGTTAGTTCTTTTATCTTGAGGCTTGAAGCATAGGGCAGTTAATAGGGGAATGCAAAGGACTTTACCTAATGGCTTGTTGTCCTAAGACCAACCTTTGCCCATCTGCGCTTGACTGTCTCCTACTGGGGGGGGGTCAGTAGAAGTTAATTACCCTCTAATGATATTTGCTTTAGGCCTCAGAACCTGGCCTTTAATCTTTACCCTATAGTGGTGTTGACTCAAAGCCTTTTACATTTAATGTGTGTTGAATAAAGGCCAGGAAGGCCAGGGAGTTGGGGCCAGCAGCCGTTAACTCCTTTGGGTAAGAGGCCACGGACACCCCTAGCTCACCTTTTCAATGTATTCCATGTCTGAGTGAATTTATTCATCTGTCATGGGGTCGGGGTCTACCCTGACAAGTTCATCTTGATTTTTTCCCCCCATTTTTCAGGGATCACTGTCCTTCTCTACCTTATGTCCAATGACTTAAAGGCTGTTATTTTATATATTTTATCTAGTTTCGTAGTTGTTTCATGCCAGAAGCAGGAGTCCTAACCTCTGTTTTTTAATTGGAATGTTTAGTTCATTTGCTATAACTAAACATAATTAACATAATAACTATTTAAGAAAATTATTGATATATTTAGTTTTAAGCCTATCATTTTGCTATATTTTTCCCAATTATTTTCATCAGTTCTTTGTTCCTTAGTTTCTTCTTTTCAACCTTGTATTGTGTAAATTGAGTAGTTTTTAAGAATTCCCTCTTTTCTCCTATCCTGGCTTTTTAGCTATACCTCTTTTTATTATTGTTATAGTTGTTGTTCTGAGGATTATAGTATTCACTCCTTGCCAGAGTCTACCTTGAATTAATAATTTACTACACTACATATGATGCGTGAACTTTACCATCACCTTTCTTCTTTTGTGCTATTATCATATACATTGTTACTATTTTTGCCTTAAGTATTCACTTATGTTTTAAGGAAATTATGAAAATAAAAATATGTCTTTTATATTTACTGAGAAAGGCAGTTCTAAAATGGTCTCTGTTAATCCCTGCCTCCCAGATCACATCCTTGTAATCCACTCCACTTAAATGTTAGTTGAATTATACTGTATATGTTCTAGAATATTACATGTGCTCCTGAACTATACTATTGCTTATAATTATATTGTTTTATGTCTTTTTTTTCACTCAACATTAGTTATGAAATTTAGCCTTGTTTCTACATGTAGCTGTGGCTCATTTTAAACCTTCTAGAATGAAATATACTACAATGTATTTATCTGTTCTATGGTAGATGGACATTTAGATGGTTTCTAGTTTGGGGCTATTATAAACAATTTTGCTATGAAAATATATCTTGGTGCACATATGTAAAGTTATCTGGGATATGTATCTACAATTGAACTCTCTGGGTCATAAGGTATGCATATCTTCAGCTTTTGAATGCCAAACATTTTCCCAAAGTGTTTGTATTAATTTATATTTCCAATGATAATATATGTGATTTTCTATGTTCCATATCTTTGACAATAGTTGGGAGTGTTAGACCTTTAAATGTTTATCATTCTTGGGGTTATGTAAATTTATTATGGTTTTAATATGATCTTGCCTCATTACCAGTGAAACTGAGTACCTTTTCATATATATATATATATATGTGTGTGTGTATATGCGTCTGTGTGTATATGTGTCTGTGTGTGTGTGTGTGCGCATATATATATATATATATATATATATATATATATATACCTTTTTTTTTTTAAGACGGGGTCTTGCTCTGTCACCTAGCCTGGAATGCAGTGATACAAACATGGCTCACTGCAGCCTCAACCTCCTGGGCTCAAGTGATCCTCCCACCTCAGCCTCTCGAATAGTTGGAACTACAGCTGTGAGCCACCATGCCTGGTTAATTTTTAAAGTTTTTTTGTAGAGATGGGGACTTGCTATGTTGCCCAGGCTGGTCTCAAATTCCTGGCAATCCTTAATTCCTCAAATTCCTTAAGCAATCCTCCCACCCTGGCCACCCAAAGTGCTGGGATTACAGGTGCGAGCTACTGCACCCAGCTCATATTTATATCTTTGTATTTGGATTCCTGTTTTGTGAAGTACTTAATATCTTTTGCCCATTTTGCTATTGGATTGTCTATATTTTTCTCAATGATTTTTAGGAGTTACTTATGTATTATAAATGTTAGTCTTTTGCTAATTAAAATAAGTTACAAATATCTTTTCTCATTATGGTATCTTAAGATGAACAGAAGTTTTAAATTTTAATGTAATGGAATGTATCAGTCTTTTCCTCTGAGGTTAATTATTTTTATGTATTATGTAAAAGTCCTTCCCTACCCCAAGTCATTCTTCTTTTTTCTCCTCTGAAAATATCATAGTTTTGCTATTCACATTTAGGTTTTTAAGCTACCTGAAACTTGTTTTTGTGTTCAGTATAATTTGGGAGTTCAGTTTTTTTTTTTAAATTTTCTTTTTTTGGCAGGGGCACAGAGTCTCGCTCTGTCACCTGAGCTGGAGTGCAGTGGTATGATCTCAGCTCACTGCAAACTCCACCTCCTGGGTTCAAGTAATTTTTATGTCTCAACCATTTAGTAGTTGGGACTACAGGCATGCACCACCACACCCAGTTAATTTTTATATTTTTGGTAGAGACGGGGTTTTGCCTTGTTGGCCAGGATGATCTGGAACTCCTGAGTGCAAGTGATCTGCCCACCTTGGCCTCCCAAAGTTCTGGAATTATAGGCATGAGCCACGGCACCCAACTTAATTTTTTTACATGTAGTTTCCCTGTTGTTCTAGTATTATTTATGTAAAGTCTGTACTTTCTCCACTAATTTGTAGTGCCACCTCAATGATCGTATCTTTTGTTTCTGGAAAATTTCAAATCTGGTTGCTTTAAAAATCTGTTCCTCTTTATTATGGCTTCCATTTCTACCTTTATATTTCTAATAATTTTTAAAATATATTTTTTTAAAGATAGGGTCTCATTCTGTCATCCAGGTGGGAGTGAAGTGGTGTGATCACAGCTCACTGCAGCCTTGACCTCCTGGGCTCAAGTGATCCTCCCACCTCAGCCTCCCAAGTAGCTGGAAGTATAGGCACACCACCATGTGTGGCTCAAGTGTTTTTTTGTTTGCTTGTTTGTTTGTTTGTTTGGTAGAGCTCAAACTCCTGGGCTCAAGCATTCCTCCCACCTTGGCATCCCAAAGTGTTGGGATTATAGGCGTGAGCCACTGTGCCCAGCCAAACATAGATATTTTATAGTCTCTTTTATAGTCAGTTGTTTCTAGTTCTGAAGTATATAAATTCTCCAGATTATTAGATATCCTTACTCTTGCTCATGTGATTTGTGTGATTGATAATTTTTATTTATAATATTTTATGCTTTTTAAATTTATAATATTGTGAGGTAAATTTCTCCCCTACTGTGGGATTACTGTGTATTCTCTGGAAAGGCTTTATATTTGTCTCTGCCTGGTCTCTAATGTTTCAACAACCTTAAGCTGTTCTTTGTTAATTTCTTGGCTTTGGCTTCCTGAATCACATACATAACTGAAATTCAGACTCCATTCCCATGTGGATATAGGCTGTTTTGTTTTATCTAAGGAGAGGGAAAGATATAGCCAGGAACAGTAGTCCACGTGAGCCACACTGTCATGTTTTCAGAGTCTTAGATCTTTTTTTTTTTTTCTTTTGAGACAGAGTTTCAGTCTGTCGCCAGGCGCCAGGCTGGAGTGCAGTGGCACAATCTCGGCTCACGGCAACCTCCGCCTCCTGGGTTCAAGCAATTCTCCTGCCTCAGCCTCCTGAGTAGCCGAGACTACAGGCGCACACCACCACGCCCAGCTAATTTTTGTATTTTTAGTATAGACGGGGTTTCACCATGTTGGCCAGGATGGTCTTGATCTCTTGACCTCGTGATCCGCCCGCCTCAGCCTCCCAAAGTGCTGGGATGACAGGCTTGAGCCACCGCGCCCGGCCCAGAGTCTTAGATCTTTAAAGGCCTCTCTCAAGTTTGATAGCTTAGACTAGATTAAAATTACTTAAATCTTAAAATACTTATTTTTTAGACAATTGCTTTCTGTTTTTAAAAGTTTGTATAAAACAGTTTTTAAGACATTTTAAAGCTCAAAGATGGTATCATTGGTAGAAACAGAGCTTCTAATAAAATAATGTTCACAGCAGTACATTCCTATAACATTTTCAGAAAATTTCTATAAATAGACTGTGTTTTTAACTGTAGATTAAACTATTATGACCTTGGTACTAAGATACAAAGATTAGTAAGACCCAATCCTTTTAATAAGATAAAGGTCTAATTGAGAAGAGAGATGAAGAGGCAGACAAGAGTGGAACTAGCTCATTTGTTTATTCATTTACTCTTTCATTCATTCAACAAAATTAGTTATCTGATATGTGCTGGGCATTGTTCTAGGTGCTGGGATACAGCAGAAAATAAAACCTGCACAAATGATTTACAACATGGAGCTTACATGTAGTGTGATTTTAGTGATATGAAGAAAGTGCTCTGGAAATTCAAAGAAGGAATATTAACAGTTTTGTATTCCTACCCTCAACTGTGCCTGTTGTCTTCATGTAGACACCTTTTGTTTTATCTTTTTCAGAAAATAAGCCTCAGGTTTTTCTAGGCACTGGAAGGGGGTATCATCTGACTGGGTGAGGAATAGCTTTTTAAACAGTCTTTCAGCCAAGATTTCTAGTTTTAGTTCATTTCATTACACAGGTTCCTAGTGCTGACAATTCCTGAGACTTTATGTGTTGTTTGGTGTGTATTGGATTGCTTCGTCTTGGTTTTCTTTATTGGTAGTTTAGGAATCAAACTTTTAAGAATCTGCTATGCTAGTTGCCACTGTCTATTTTCTGGCTTTCAGAATTGTGTTGGTCATTTCCTTTTAAATTTGTTCTTGTGAAATTTCTTTCCTGTTACTTTAATGACTTTATGAACTAAAATTGAATATGTGTGTTCAGTCTACCATCTTTACCTCAAAGTCTAATTGCATTGTGCTTAATCTTGTTAATCTATAGTAGGTATAAGAAATCTTTTATCTTCTTCCATCATATGTGTGTGTAAATATATATACATTTGTCACAAAACATGAAGAAAATAGGATGTTATAAAATGTTGGGTAGGAGATACAATACTTTTGTTTCGATTTTATCTTTAGTATACACTTGCATTGTGATCTTTGATCAAGCTACTTTATCTCCTTGAAATTCAGTTTTATTACTTGAAAAATAGGAATTTTGGCTAGGTGCAGTGGCTCATGCCTGTAATAGCAACACTTTGGGAGGCTGAGGTGGGCAGATTGCTTGGCTCAGGAGATCAAGACCAGCCTGGGCAACATGACGAAACCCCATCACTGCAAAACATACAAAAAATTAGCCGGCCGTGGTGGCACATGACTGTAGTCCCAGCTACCCAGGAGGCTGAAGTGCGAGGATCACCTGAGCCTGGGAAGTCAAGGCTGCAGTGAGCCGTGATTGTGCCACTGCACTCCAGCCTGGACAACAGAGTGATACCATGTTTAAAAAAAAAAAAAAAAAAGAAAAGAAAGCTAGGAATGTTGATGTTACCTGATGTTACCCACTTTATTAGGGTCATTGGTTAAGATCAGTTGGTAATTTCAAAGCACTATATAAGCTTTAGGGGTTTTAGCACCATGCTACTTATTCAGAATTAATTTTATTACTAATATAGTGTATCTGAGAATTGAGAAGTAAGTTTAAAAAGTCTGTGAACAATAAAAATAGGTATTATATATTCTGCATGTGAAAATCCATACATTTTGTTAGTAGACCCTCAATCAGACCCAGAATTAATTTTTTATTTCATACCTGGTTTTACCAAGCTTTGATATCTATGAAACTGAATCATAGATCAGTTAGATATGATAGAGTCTAAAGTTCAAGGTAGACTTCATAGAGTACAAAGCAAAAAACAACTTTATTCTTTCTCACCATTGCCCTTAAAAGGGCTCTGTTGACTTTCCTATTTCTTTTACTGGACAATATACTGGTCATATCACATAGCTTTTTTTCACTCACTTTCAGATACTAATAGTTTTATTTTTAGGTACCCAAAAGTCTAGTCTAAACTAAATAGAAACTATAATCTCTTGTTGAATTACAAATTTCCCTCTTACCCTGGTTTTGCTCTGATTTGGCTCTAGAACTTACTGAGGTTCAGGAGACATGTTTGCTTCTTCTTTACTCTGCTGTTCCCTCCTCTTCTAATCACGAGGCAGCTTTACAGTGGGGTTATGTAAGGGACAGGAAATGTCTTCTCAATGGGTGCAGTGGTCATTTGGCTGTGATGTTTCTTGGGTGTGGCAGATGCCCTGTGTTGGCTCCTAGTTGACTGCTTTAATCTTTGCTTTTTAGCTGGAGACTTTCCACTGTGCCTTTTATTGATTTGGGAGGTATTACTTTAGCTGGCTGCTTATGACTCCCTTTTAGCTAATTCTGGTAGTGTGTACCCCCAAAGACTCTGTTTAGTGGGGTTATCTGGTCCCACATGCAGACCTCTCTGAGAGGGCCTTTTCAAGACAACCAGCCTACCTGCCTTCCATGGAATCTCCTTCACTCTTGAGGAACATGCAATCTTGTGGAAGTAGAATTTGCTTCCACTTTAATTCTCTTTACTCACTCTAGCCTTTCACCTTTAAACTTTCCAGGCAAATATCAGGCTCTGGTCTTTTTGTTCTCTAAATTCTAAGACACCCATGTCCAGTTGTTCTCTCTAAAATGTCTCACTTGACTTTGAGGAGGAGAGTTAAATAAAAATCTAGGAAATAAGATGTGGTAAAATTATTTTCTGCTCACAAAAGGAAAATAATCTGATAAATTAATTAAGAATTCAAATTGACAGTCTTCCTCCCCTGCAAGTTCAAGCATTGAGTGTACATACAGCTTAATAAAAAAGTGAATTGTAGTCATGCTGATTTGAAATTGATATACTTTATTTGGTTAGTGGCTGAGTCTACATGTAAATTTCAGGATCCTAACTTGTCATTCTCCTTGAATTATTTTCAAAGTTAGGGTATATTAGACTAAATATATACCTCTAAATGTCCAGTTTTATATTTGCCTCATTTGATTGGTCATTAGAGCAGGATAGTTTACATTAGGAATTTTACCCTCTGTGTATCTGCAGCTGGACCTTTTGTTTTCTTTGGTCATAGCAAATTGGCATCATTAACAGGAGAATCCTATGACTTAAAAGAAAAATATGTTCTCTCACAGTTCTGGAGGCCAAAAGTCTGAAATCATGGTGTCAAGGGGTCACTCCTTCTGGAGGCTCTAAAGGAGATTCCATTCCACGCCTCTCTCCTGGCTTCTGAGGGTTGTCAGCAATTGTTAGCCTCCCCCGACTAGTAGCAGATAATTCCAGTCTCTGCCTCCATCTTCACATGGCATGTGATATTTAGTCATTATTGAAAGTATAAACTTTATAAGCATGTGTTAAAAATTATAAATGTATAATTTTAGATGGCTAAAGTTTTCGAAAAGCAAAGGCACGAAAATAGTAATATGAAATAAGAAAAAGCAACCTATTTCCTAAAGTATTTGACTCAGAAAATTTTCTTCTTTCTGTAGCTGTTGGAAAAATTAGAGGAAAGCCTCTTCCATTACTCTTATTTTTTGAGGCCCTCTTTATCACAAGTCATGCTTTTCGACGTCCTGTTGATGCAGCTCTAACCCTGGAAGGAATCAAATGTGGATTATCAGAAAAACGGTTAGATTTAGTTATCAATTGGGTTACACAGGAAAGGTAAGCAAAGTTAAGCTTTTAACTCAGTTTTGACATTTGGTTAATAAAGTTGTTTGTTCTAAAAATATTAATAATTTTCTTATCAATACATTATTTGAACATTTGCTTTAGGTCCCTATTGCAATTCATCAGGAAGTGTTTAGTGGTTGGGTATGGTGGCTCATACGTGTAATCCTAGCACTTTGGGAGGCCGAGGTGGGAGGATCACTTGAGGTCAGGAGTTCAAGATCAACTTGGCCAACATGGTGAAACCCTGTCTCTACTAAAAATACAAAAATTAGCTGGGATGGTGTTGCACAGCTATAATCCCAGCTACTCGGGAGGCTGAGGCAGGAGAATCGCTTGAGCCTGGGAGGCAGAGGTTGCAGTGAGCTGAGATCGCACCACAGCACTCCAGCTTGGGTGACAAAGCGAGACTCTGTCTCAAAAAAAAAAAAGTGTTTTCTAAGAATTCATGGAGTAATGAGGCCCAGTCACAATGAGCCCAGATCGAGAGTTGATTCATGATAGTTGTCAAGATGATTCATTATGACTTAATGGTGGATGGAAGTTGAGCAATGAAGACAGAGAATTGGTGGGTATCACACTGCTGGGAGGGAAAAGGCAGGAACCTAATTCTAGGCAGGATGTGAGCAGATATAAAGGTAAACCCAGAGATAACATATAAGCCAGAAGGACATGGACTAAGGTCGCATTTAGAACATACAAGCCAACACAGATGGGCAGGAGGTGGCTTCTTGGAGCTGGGTCTCGGCACTGATTGGCAAGTTTGTTCAGGGTTCTCTTAGGTTGTGTTCCCTAGAACCAAAGCCTGAGACAGGAATTTGGATGCCTATGATTGATAGATGGAGGGCTTCTCAGGCAATACCTAAAAGGGAGTGAGTGAAGCAGAACAGAGAAGGGGAAAGAGCCAACCAAGGATGTGGCCTCAGGAAAAAGTCTACTTTGGGCTTAATTTAGAGACTGATGACTCTGGAGCATAAACCATGACACAGAGCTGTTCTGTGAGGCAAGGGGCCTGCCTCTTGTTTCTTTCTGTCAATCAGTCAAGGGCTCTGAGCTGCCCGGAGAGGGTGGGAGCACTAACCAAAAACAATTGCTGTAGAAGAGAGGCACCTGTGAGCCATTGACAGTCAACACCCAGAGCTGCAGGGGAAGGGTACACTGCCCAGTAAGGATGATTTCAGTAAGGAGGATGCCCTAAAGCAACATCTTTCCCAGTCAGCCATTTGCACAACACAGATCTATTTGTCTCTTTGCTTCTCACATTAAGTTCACTCTATCTCGGCACAGCTTCTCCAAGATTCCGTGGTCATAATTCCTGAGAAAACTCACTGCTGGAGAAAAAGGCAGAAACCTGCTTTTAGACAGACTGTGAATACGTGTAAAGGATAAGTAAGCCCTTTACATGGGAGAGTTAGTGGGATGAAGAGTAACCCCCTACAATAGCTACAGCTGGTCCTAAATCTGTAATTTTTTTTTACAACTTTATTGAGTTATAATTTACATAGACTACATATATTTAAAGTATACAATTTGATGAGGTTTTTTTTTCTTTTTTTCCTTTGTTTAGACAGAGTCTTGCTCTGTCCCCCAGGCTGGAGTGCAGTGGCTTGATTTCGGCTCACTGCAACTTCTGCCTTCTGGGTTCAAGCCATTCTCTTGCCTCAGCCTCCTGAGTAACTGGGACTACAAGTGTGCGCCACCATGCCCAGCTAGTTTTTGTATTTTTAATAGAGACAGGGTTTTGCCATGTTGGCCAGGCTGGTCTCGAACTCCTGACCTCAGCTGATCTGCCCACCTCAGCCTCCAAAAGTGCTGGGATTACAGGCATGAGCCACTGCACCTGGCCTTGATGAGTTTTTCAAAAACCAGCCTTACTGGGAAATAATTGACATACAATAAACCATACATATTTAAAGTGTAGGATTTGACAAGTTTTGGCATGTACATATACTCATAACATCATCACCATAATTAAGATAATAAACATATGTTTCCTGATGTCCTTTTGTAATGCTTCCTCCTCCATCCTGTCTCCTCACTCCACTCCACTCGCTATCTCCAGGTAATAACTTATCTGCTTTCTATTACTATAGATTAGTATGCATTTTCTAGAATTTTAGATAAATGAAATCCTATAGTATGTATTCTTTTTTTTCTTGGACTGGCTTCTTTAATTTATCTTGATTATTTTGAGATCTTTTTTTTTGAGATGGAGTTTCGCTCTTGTTGCCCAGGCTGGAGTACAATGGTGTGATCTCAGCTCACTGCAACCTCCACCTCCTGGGTTCAAGCAATTCTCCTGCCTCAGCCTCCCGAGTAGCTGAGATTACAGGTGCCCACCACCATGCCTGGCTAATTTTTGGTAAAGTCGGGGTTTCACCATGTTGGTCAGGCTGATCTTGAACTCCTGACTTCAGGTGATCTGCCCGCCTTGGCATTCCCAAAGTGCTGAGATTACAGGCATGAGCCACTGCACCCAGCCTGAGATTTATCCATACTAATTAGTATTCATTGTTTTTCTCTTCTATCACCCATTTTAGATTTTTCTCACTCTTGGACTTGCGTTGGTCTTGATAGCTTGCCTGGTAGGATGAGCCTGGTTACTATGACTTTATCAAACTGCAGTTGTTGATTTACCCTCTAGTAGTTTTTAGTTGGCATGGAAGTACCCTGAGACATCCCGGTAGGTAATTTGCCACCTACAACTGAGAACTGTATGCCATTCAAAAAACAGCTACTGGGTCATGCTAAAGCTGGAGCATTTATCCATGGGACATCAGACTGTGCAATGAGGACTGCCCATCATGAATGGCATTCTGACAGACTCACTAACTCATAAGATCAGGTGGGCTCTGAGGAATCCATCCAAATTCAGGTACAACCAAGACTGGGCTTGAGCAGGCCCAGAGCACATACGTAAGCTTCATGAACAGGTGGCCCAGACTCTATGTCAACTACCATTGACTGGGAGACATTACTGCAACTCATACCTAGGACCTCATGAGGGATGGATTTATCTAAGACCAGCAGACTGAGAAAGAAAAAAACCCAAAAACCAAACTTGGTCCATGGATGGCTCAGGTGGAATCCAGGTAATGTTAGCTTGTCACTCCATTCTTTGAAGTGATATCCTTTAGGATGAAGTATACTGTTTTTGGATTGGGTCTCACTCTGTCACCCAGGCTGGAGTACAGTGGCATGATCTCGGCTCATTGCAACCTCTGCCTCCCTCCTGGCTAAACCAGTCCTTCCAACTCAGCCCCCTGAGTAGCTGGGACCACAGTTGTGTGCCACCACACACAGCTATTATTATTATTATTATTATTATTATTATTGTATTTTTGGTAGAGACGAGATTTCACCATGTTGCTCAAGCTGGTCTCAAACTCCTGAGATCAAGAATATTTCTTTTTTCTTTTCAAATAGACCACTTTGTATTAAACAGTATATTTCTTAAACAAGTGACAATTGTAAACACTTGGATCTGGAAAATAAGACTGAACCTGCTCAACTTTCATGACCAGTAGCCTACTTGAGGAATATATCAGTCAGGGTTCTCCAGAGAAACAGAGCTAATAGGAGATATATACCTATATCTATATCTAATATACATATATATATATATATATATGTATCTATCGATCTGTACACACACACAAATAAGAAATTGGCTCATGCAATTATGGAGGCTAAGAAATCCCAAGATCTTCAGTCAGAAAGCTCTGGGGACACAGGAGAGCCAATGATGTTGTTCCAGTCAGAAAGCTAACAGGCTAGAGACCCAAGAAGAGCTAATGTTTCAGTTTGAGTTTGAAGGCAGGAAAAGACTGATGTGCTAGCTCAAGCAGTCAGGTAGGAGGATTCTCCCTTACTCAAGAGAGGGTCAGCCTTTTTGCACTGTTCAGGTCTTCAACTGATTGGATGGGGCCCAGCCACTTTAGAGAAGGCAATCTGCTTTACGGTCTGCTGACTTGAAAGTTTGTCTTCTAAAGAGAATCATTTCATAGATTTTCAGTGATCAGATAAAGCATTCCCCTTTCCATTTGAAAGGAAAATGGAAAATAAAAATATGCATCTAGGCCGGACGCCACAGCTCACGCCTGTAATCCCAGCACTTTAGGAGTCCAAGGTGGGCAGATGACTTGAGGTCAGGAGTTCAATACCAGCCTGGCCAACATGGTGAAACCCCATCTCTACTAAAGATACAAAAATCAGCCAGGAGTGGTGGCTCATGGCTGTCGTCCCACCTACTCGGGTAGCAGAGGCAGAAGAATTGCTTGAACTAGGGAGGCGGAGGTTTCAGTGAGCCAAGATCATACCACTGCACTGCAGCCTGGGTGACAGAGACTCCATCTAAAAAAAAAAGGCATTTAGTTTCCTATAGAAATCTAATTTTCTTAGCAAATACACAACTATATTCCAAATAACTTTATTTTCATATTGACTGACTGTTATCGGGGGTGACAGAAATTGACAAGAGTTATCAATAGGCATAGGCAAAGGGAGGAGATGCTTTAAAGTAACATCTGCAGGAAGATGGCTCCCATCTAGAGCAGAGAACAGAACAGCATCATTTCAACCAAATGTTTGACTTTCCTGGTCTATGAACTTTCCTCACCAGTCACACAGCTGCAGAGGGTGAAAATCCTATCAGGTCATCTGAGAAACTGATCTTGGGTTTTCCTATAAGCTTTTTCTCCTCATGGATACTTCTGACTATAAGTAGAACAATCGAACAATCGCTGTGCCTGCTGGCTTTTCATAATTATGGGCAAACCATAAAGCAATTGTATGAATGATTGTAAGGTAAGTGTATACTCACCCTGGGGATATACATATTTGTATACGTATCTATCACAATTGTAAGCGTGGGAGCAAGTCAGGACCTTTCACAGCACATTCCTGTGTGAATACCTTGGGGTAGGGCAGAATCAGTCTTCAATTTTCCCACTGAGAAGAACCACATCTTAGGGCCTGACAGCCTATTCCCATGCACCTAAAATTATCATATCTGGCAAAATTATACAGTTTATTCAGACACTGACTTTTTATTTACAATTTTTTTTTGAGACGAAGTTTTGCTCTTGTTGCCCAGGCTGGAGTGCAATGGTGTGATAGCGGCTCATCACAACCTTCACCTCCCGGCTTCAAGCGATTCTCCTGTCTCTGCTTCCCCAGTAGCTGGAACTACAGCCATGAGCCATCATGCCTGGCTAATTTTTGTATCTTTAGTAGAGACAGGGTTTCTCCATGTTGGTCAGGCTGGTCTTGAACTCCCAACCTCAGGTGATCCACCCGCCTTGGCCGCCCAAAGCTGGATTACAGGTGTGAGCCCCGGCACCCTGCCAGAAATGTTTTGAATTTTGTTAAGCTTTGAACAAAACAAGAAAATCAGTTTTGTTAGCTTATAAAGAAAATTTGAAGGCTAGTCATGGTGGCTTGTGCCTGTAATCCCAACACTTTGGGAGGCCAGGGCGGGAGGATTGCTTGAGCTCAGGGGTTCAAGACCAACCTGGACAACATAGGAGACCTTGCCTCTATGAAAAGAAATGGAACAAAATAATCCAGACATGGTGGCACAGGCCTGTAGTCTCAGCTACTCAGGAGGCTGAGGTGGGAGGATTACTTGAGCCTGGGAGAGCAAGACTTCAGTGAGCTTGAGTATGCCACTGCCCTCCAGCCTGGGCAACAGAATTAAATGCTGTCTCAAAAAAAAAAAGCCAACAGCAACAAAAGTATACATTAGGGTAGGGGAAATGAGAAAATTATTAAATGAATTATGTTGTTTATTTTTGAAAGTCAATCAATATTTTTGAGTACCACTTAGAGGCCACGTACTCTGTTAGTCATTTAAAATTGCTGTTATAATAAATCAGATTTTTATATAGTCTTAAGCCCCTCCCTCATTGGTTTCTCACAAAAAACACTGGAATATTTTTCCTAGTGTAAGAATAAAATAAGTGTGGAATGTAAGTATTACCTGCACAACAGAGCCAGTTGCCACAGAGTAAAAAGCTTATATTGCTTTTGACAAACTTTCTAATTTCCTCTTCTGATAATAGCATTAATGTCAAAGAAGGAAATCCTTAATTAAAATGAAACTTTATAGAATGTGTGAGTGACATCTTTATCAGATGAATAAAAGTATATATATTAATATTGTCATCTCAACAAAATTGACAAACTACATTACTTGTGCAATCTCTCTCATTTTTAGTACTGGTAAAATTGACATTTCAATTTGAAAGTAAATACTTCCAAACTAAAAAAAAAGTTAATCTCATCCCAAAACACCCCACAGACACACCCAGAGTAATGTTCAACCAAATATCTGGGCACCCTCTGGCCCAGTCAAGTTGATGCATAAAATTAACCATCCCAGGGGATTTGTGTTTCCTATGCCTGCAACTTTAGTGTCTGTGAGTCTACAGGTTTTGACTGACTTGATTACCATGAACAGGTAGGACTGTTGCTATATAATGGTGCAGAGGGAAATATTTTTGTCACTCAATTTCCCTATTTCCTTGAAGAGAACTTGTGACTTGGATTAGGGTGCAGATTATTTACTAAGAGATTACTCCTCAGGAAAATTTTCAAAGGGAATGAAATAAGATAGAGCTTAGAAAAGAGCCAAGCAAGGATGTGAACTCAGGTCAAGTCTAGTATTAGCCATTATCACAGGGAGAGGGTTACAGAGCATAGACATTACGCAGAGTTCTTTCCTTTTATTAAGGGGCCAGCATTTTGTAACCCCTATCAGTCAGTCATTGGGGGTTGAGTGTAGACTACTGGGGGTTGTGGGATAGGCATAATTTTCTGGGTGAGGTGGCTGCAGACACCTGAGGACAATTCTTCAGAGAAGGTGGCAGCTGTGAGCTGTTAGCAGTCAGCTGGAGAAGGGACACTGGTTCAGTAAGTGGGGCCTGGATGAGGCACCAGAACAGTGCCTACCACAATGACTGAACAACTTATGAAGATCAGTCGGAAAATAGATAGCAGCTGCTTATACTGCATGTTTGTGAAGATGGGCCGGGTGGTGTGTATTGGAAGACAGAGAAGGGAATGGCCTCTCAGTAATCTGTCTAGTAGGTATAGCCTGCTGCTGGCAGCCTAAGGGCTATGCTTACTTGGCCTGAATGCATAGGGATGTAGAATACATACTAGAGATTATTGAATAGTTCTCATCTTTAAGAAGGGTATCATAAGGAGATAGACGGACATTAGTAAGCACTTCCTAATAATCATGACTTGGAAATGTCCTAAACATAAAAATGGTAGGTTTACATACTACTGCCTACTGCCACTCATAGTGTTGCCTACTGGCCAACATAGTGAAACCCTGTCTCTACTAAAAACACAAAAATTAGCTGAGTGTGGTGGCGGGCTCCTGTAGTCCCAGCTACTTGGGAGGCTGAGGCAGGAGAATTGCCTGAAGCCGGGAGGTGGAGGTTGCAGTGAGCCGAGATGGCACCACTGCACTGCAGCCCGGCAACTGGCAAAAGAGGGAGACTCTGTCTCAAAAAAAAAAAAAAAAAAAAAAAAAAAAAAAAAAACAGGGGGACATAAAACTTATATTTTCTGGTAAAAAAAATTTTTTAAATCTAATTTATAATCAAATATGTATTAGATTACTGTGGAGTTAAGCACATCTTATTTTATTTCTTAGCTGTTCATATTCTCCAGAGCTAGCCTGGTCTCAGATCCACTTTGACAAGGCCCAAAAAGAGTCCTCTTTGAGTTAGGAGTAAGGGTGAGAAAAGTCAACAAGGGGACTTTAGGGAAACAGAAAGAGGGTATGATGAAGTGATTGGCAGGAAAAACGGGGAGGGAATTTCCCTGGCCCACTTCCCAGCCCTGGCCTTCTCTAAGGTGGTGACCCTTAAAAAAATAATGGCATTAATAAGATAAATAAATACTAAAATACTGGCATTACGATTTTGCTGCAGTATTTCAGTCACTACATAGACTAAAATAATTAACTTGTTCAGCCTCAGGAATTGCGGCAACTATAGCTACTAAAACCTGTATTTTGGTATTAAAGTGTGGAAGTCAGAGAATTTCTTAACTAAATAATTAATTTGTATTCAGGCTGCCTTTTGATGTAGACTCACCTTTCTGCTGCCCACCCCAATAAACACAGAAGGCTTTATTTACTGAATTTTCAAGAAAGAGACATTTTGTAGGGGCTTCAGGATTTCATTTTAATGTTATCAGCATTTTTAGATGTATATAGACACCAATATCATATGATTACTGTTATTTTGTAACTGTTAATTAAAAATATAAAGTATAATTCTTATACCACTAGTAATTTGAAGTGGTATCTTTGATCATACCCAGATGTTCTTTTGGCTATGCCTATAGTTTCTAGGTGAATTTACTCTTATAGCACATCAGATGATTAACTTCCGTTGTGTATAGAAGTGGTACATTAAAATATGACAAGTGAAATCTATTCAGCTGAGCCATCTCAAAAGAACTGCTTCCTCAGTCTTTCCTAATAGGCACAATTATGTCCATTTTCCTGTCTTGCCTCTTATAAATCTATAACAAATTTTAAAAATAATAGTGCTGTCACACTTTCTGTTTTCCTTTTAGTACAAATGCTTGCAATATCTGTCTTTATGAGCTGAAACTGTTGTCACTGTCTACAACCAACATTTAATAAGCTTTTACATTCCATATGGTTTAGAATCTAGATAACTGCTTCAGAATATTGAGACCCCAATTATGAGAGCATTTTTGTTTACCTTGTAATTTTTAGACCTATCAGTCTTTTTAGGAGAGTTTTAATCTTGTTTGTTGATTTTTTAAAACGACCTTTTGAGGAGCCAGAATGTCTTCCTCCAAGGGAATACACACTGATTGGTTTTTGTTGTGGTTGTTAAATCTCAGATATGTTTAATTTCTCCTACATCATCAATTGCCTATTAAATTGTAACTTGGAATTCTTACAGGCAATAGAAAATCCAGTTCTACTGTGCTGAATTTTCAAAAATCTCAGTCTCAGCCACTCATCAAGAATTTTCTAACATGTGTCTTATTGATCTTCTTGTTCTAGACTGACATTTTCTGAAGAAGCAGGAGATGTGATTTGTGATTATGGGGAGCAGGATACTTATAATAAGGCCAAGTGCCTGGCTTTAGCTCAGATTATCTACAGTGAATGTGGGCTGCACAAGAAAGCTCTTCTTTGCTTGTGTAAACAGGGTCAAACTCCTAGGGTCATGGAGTACATACAGCAGTTTGTCAAGGACTTTACTTCCGGTAAGTGAAAAAGTCTGCAGTTTGTATAAATTTGAATTCTGGACTTTAATTGTAAGAGTACCCATAATAGCAGGCAGTGCTTTAAATTTATGTTATAAAATCAATTTTATATATACCAATAAGTAGGAGATTTCTTTTGTCATTTTTCATGAACACAGGTAAGCTGGAGCTGATTGGCTTTCACGCTAGACATTAAAAAATATTATATATTTCCTCAAAATATAAACATTTAATAAATCAGATCATTCTGGAAATACACAGTTTTAAAGATAAATTTAGCAGATATGCTAGAACATACCACATAAATGATTTTTTTAAAATAACTCATTTGTGATATGTAATGTTTTAAACTGTAACATAAGCATTAGAAATGATGAATTTCTAATTTATTTCAAAACTTTAAAACACAATTGAACAGTAATCTGAGATTACAATTGGACAGTAATCTGAGAAAATTGTGGACCTTAGGGTGACTCTGGTTAGATGAGCAGATCTTTTACTCTGGATCTAGTTTGGCAGTAACTCTAAGTACAGGCATTGCTGGCATCTCCCCATCTCCCAGGCCAATGCCAGTCCTCATTTGCAGGCCATGTATCCCAGTTCTAAGAAGATGCAAAATGGAACCAAACGTAGCCATTTTAGGTCACATTATTCCAGGAAAAAGGAGTTTTAGTGGTTGTTGAATCTGGTCATTTTCAAGCAATTAATTAACTTTTTCTTAGAATCTATGTATTCTTTTAAAGTTACAAATTTCTTCATTAATAACAGCATGCCCTATATTATTATTGTAATAATAGCTAGGCTTTTTTTCATGCATTATCTCATTTAATCCTCATGTTGACTCTATGATGATGAGGTAGATTTTGTTACTATCCCATTTTATAGATTTAAAAAACTGTATGTTTCCGCAGAGAAGCTAAGGCACAGAGAAGTAAGTGATTCGCCTTTGGTTATGTAGCGACAAAACAGAATCTGGCATAGTAGGTACTAATTACTATTCTATTATCTAAGTATACAGTTTTGGTTTCTGTGTTAACTATTATTTTTCCATATGTAAGAATTATATTTGTTAATGTTTAGACATGGGATAGAGATTTTAATAACTCTTAGAATTTAAAAATTTTAGGGATAGGGTCTGTAGTCCCAGCCACTCGGGAGGCTGAGATGGGAAAATCGCTTGAGGCCAGGTGTTCTGGGCTGCAGTGAGCGATAACTGTGCCACTGCATTCCTGCCTGGGCATCAGAGTGAGACCTCATCCCTAAAAAATTATAGTAATAATGTTTTTAAAAAAGAAAATAGATTTTGAAATGTAGTAAGCAAAAGGGAGACAAGGAGTTCAAGACCAGCCTGGGGCAACATAGTGGGACCCCATCTCTACATATTAAATACATTAAAAAAACCCGAGGCCTTCAGAGTTCAAATTATGTCTATGGTAGTTCTCGAAAGGCTCTCAGAAGTTATTCTAAAAATTACCTCTATTGTGGCCCCATAATAATATTTTTACTTTAAAAAGTTTAGGAAGTTAATACAAAGTTTATAAACTTAAGAATATAGAGTGGGCATGGTGGTGCATGCCTGTAGTCCCAGCTATTGTGAAGGCTGAGGTGGGAGACTGCTTGAGCCCAGGAGTTTGAGGATATAGTGCATAATTATTGTGCCTGTGATGAGCCATTGCACTCCAGCCTGGACAACACAGTGAGACTTTGTTTAAAAAAATTAAGAATACAAATCATAATTGTAGCTTTAGATTACCTCAATGGTTAACTAGTAGATTAAACCATATGGAATTGCCCTTTTGTTGGTCAAATTTAGGCAGCTTCATATGGCTCTACCTCTAGCTACTTGGAATAGCTAATGGCTTCTTTAAGTTTTCATTTTTGAATTTCTAAGTACTTGATATTTTTAGGAAAGAATTACTGAGTTGCTTTTTCTGTGCAAGGCACAGAAAGAAAGACATTATACTTACCAGAATTTGGTCCAAATATGAGCAACAAGATATAGACAAACAAACTGTAGTATTAGATGAAACCTTAGAAATTATCTCCAGTTCTAGCACTTTTCAGATGTGAAAAGTGAGTTCCAAAAGACTAAGTGACTGATGGAGCTGAGATTAGAATTCAGGTTTCCCGATAGCCAATCTATATTTTTATTATACCACATTTCTTTTCATTGTAATTATTTGATTACGTTTTGGGTACTCTTATGGGTAGTTTTCCTTTTTGTTATGCTGAGCATGATTTTTTTGATAGGGGTGCTAGGGGATAGTACTGTTGAGTTTAGGTTAGAGTGGCTCATTGAGGGCTTTGGAAGGATTAGAAAAACTGTTGTTGATTGGCAGGTATAGACATTAGCTAGTCCTGGTTTCTAGTTGATTTATCATATTAGGATATTGAGATAAAGTTTTTCATTTTTGCCTTCAGATGACCTGTTGCAGCTATTAATGTCATGTCCCCAAGCTGAATTAATTCAGTGTCTCATTAAAGAGTTGAATGAGAAACAACCATCTTTATCTTTTGGTCTTGCCATACTTCATCTGTTCTCTGTAGATATGAAAAAAATTGGCATTAAGCTACTTCAAGAAATAAATAAAGGTGGGAAAGGTAAGTAGAGTAAAATGTTGTGGAAGAAATAGTGGTGGGTTATTTAGGGAAAGGTTTAAGATGATTATGCATAAGTTAAGTCAGATTTTCCTAAGAGTTCCTTCTTAGCAAGAGTTAACTTTAGGAGTTTATAAATGTAAAGATTGCCATGTAAATAATAGTCTATTAGCAATAGGATATATTTCTTGAGAAAATTAGAATGAAGAGAGAATCTTTATGTAGCCTGAGGGGAATGTTACAATAGTTATAATCACTAACACTAAAAACTTTACATATATTGACATATGTATATATTTAGCCATCTTTTTATATGTATTTTAAATGTTATGTAGACATAAACTATATGTTTTAATTCTTAAACCAAATGTATGCGTTTTTACATATGATATTCACCCTGAACCTAACTCTGCTGTAGATTAGAGATTAACTAATTAGGCTGGGTGCAGTGGCTCACCCCTATAATCCCAGCACTTTGGGAGGCTGAGGTGGGTGGATTGCTTGAGCTCAGGAGTTCAAGACCAGCCTGGGCAACATGGTAAAACTCCGTCTCTATAAAAAAAAAAAATCCAAAAATTAGCCAGGTGTGGCGGTGTGCACCTGTAGTCCCAGCTACTCAAGAGGCTGAGGTGGAAGAATGCCTGAGCCCAGGGAGCTCAAGGCTATAGTGAGCCATGATTGTGCTACTGTGCTCCAGCCTGGGTGAGACTCTGCCTCAAAAAAAAAAAAAAAAAAAAAAAAAAAAAGAGAGGGAGGGAGAGAGAGAAAGAAAGAATAATTAAAACTCTTATTTTCTTTTCATTAATATAGGAAGTTGAACAGACAACTTGATTTTAAATTACTTGAAAAAGTATTTTAGAAGATAACTTTATATTTTGAAATTATCACTATAGATATCAACCAAAATATTTTGATAGAAAAATAATAATTATGGTAGAAATAAAATTATAGTGGTGACAGTATTCAGAAAAGAGATCTTCTTTTATGAAATACCATAGATAATGCAGGTAATAGATAAGAAATGAGTTCCATAAATTGTTAGATCCCTAAGAGATTTTAAAAAGTAAATAATATGAAATTTCTTTGACAAACAAAATGATTTCATTTCCTTAAGAAAAATATTTGTTATAGAAGCCCCATCACTAAGAGGTCTCCATCTAGAGACAGGATGAAGAGTTTGTCAAAGAGTTTCTTAAGTCTTTGGGTTAGCATCACTAAGGCATTTAATTAAGTGTTTGAAATCATGTAAACTTGACCTATAGGTCCACAGTTATTTGATAGTTTCTGGTGGTGCCTTATAGACTCTGAGAATAAGGATGAGCTCACATTCGTCACTTTCTGAGCTCCTGCCTTATAGCCTTCAGCATCTGCTACCTTAACAAAAAGGAGAGGAGTGGAGATGTGGAATGTGAGAAAGTGGGGGAGGGTTGAACTGAGACATGAAGAGGTTAATGGTAAGAGAGGAGGAGAAGGAACTAACACAAGTACTTACCATGAGCTAGACTGAGCACTGAACATTAATATCATTGATCTTAGGGGAATCAGGTAGAGTTTAACAGTAGCTGAGATGAAATTATGTCTTTTTCTGTTTTTGAAAAATCACTGAAGTGTGGATTATCAAATAAGAATAAGTGCCATACTATAATATTGTATTTTTCCCCCACAGATGCAGTAGAAAGTCTTATGATAAATGATTCATTTTGCTCTGTAGAAATGTGGCAAGAAGTGGCAAGTATATGTTTACAGAATGGCTTTGACAAATTATCTAATGACATCATGTCCATTCTTCGATCTCAGGCTGCAGTTACAGAAATCTCTGAAGAGGATGACGCAGTCAACCTAATGGAACATGTGTTTTGGTAGTTCTATATCTCAACCATTTGAGGGAGCTTGTATAACATTTTATGTATGCTGGTTGGGCAAACTGATTTTGACATAACTAGCTTATAAATAAATCTAGAGTAAGAAGCTCTCAGAAATAAATCACACTTTTGTTATGATCACATTTAGATTTGTCTTTGAAATATTTATACCATTGCTTCCTTTTTCCCATATGGTCATTTCTTAGATTAAATCTTGATAAAATCCAAGATTATAACTTTGTGCAAAACAGTGTAGGCATTTTTATCTAAGGGCATAAGCTAATGTCCAGATATATTACTTTCTGGTGATCTAATTTGATAGCAAGACCTGAGGAAGGTGTGGGTAGTATCCTGTCTGTTAGACTGTCTTCCCAAACATGAAATGCTGCAAGCCTGACTTGACAAGAAAAGAAGGATTTCATTTCAAGGTTGGACTTGCCGGCAAAAACTTAGAGTATAATAATTTTGTACTGCTGATTTGAAGATGAGCCCCATGCTTTTATATATATATATGTGGCAAAGCTTAAGCTTCTAGTATAAAAGCTGGGAATCTTGGCGTGTTATTACTTAGAGAGAGGACCAGTCAAATTTTGCATAGAAGTAGACCTGTGATACCTATAGGTATGGAAAATGTATCATAAGAAGTGGTTTTGGATGATTTCAAGTATCTGAATAAGTATTTGATTGAAAACTCTGAAAGTTCTATACCATGGACAGGTGCAATATTTAAAATATTTAATGATTAGTATGGCATGGGCACAAATCAAGCAGAACAGGTACCCAGTGAATTAGAACAGCCTTTAGCCTTTATGCCACACACCAGGGCATACTAGCTAAATGTCAGCCTTGACCATGGAACATGGTTAAAATGAGCTGCTGGCTGGGCGAGGTGGCTCATGCCTGTAATCCCAGCACTTTGGGAGGTCGAGGCAGGAGGATTGCTTGAGTTTGAGACCAACCTAGGCAACACAGTAAGATACTGTCTCTGTTACTAAAAAAAGAAAAAAACATTTTTCAAGTCAAAAATAAAAATGAGCTGCTATTAGAATAAGAGCAAAAAGCATAACTTTTCCCCTCCTAAATTTAAATTGAGTATGTATTTTTGTATTATAGTGGAAAGAAGATGAACAAGCGGTCAGATAGCTTCATATTAAAATTCTGGCCCTGCCTCTTCCTCATTTATAAAATATGGGCAGTCATCCCTTAGGCTTGCTGTAAGGATTAGTGATAATAATGTATGTGTAGTGTAAATGTATAATGTAACAGAGGAACTTAAGAAAAGATAGCTATAATTCCTATGTAATAGGCCCCAGAAACACATTTCTCTATTAGTTTATACTTACTAAATCCCATGTGTCTATTCATTTGTATGTATATGTTTATCCTTCTTTAAAGTATTTGATATATTGATACAACTTATTGCGGATATTAAGCTATCTGTCCACACTCACATTAGGGTTGCCTGGCTTATCTTATAAATTCAGAAGCATTCAAGCTGAAATTTTAATTTTTCTATTTGGTGCTAAACAGAGTACTGGATAATTATAATTCAGCTTTCTAAAGCATAGCATTTTTAAAGTAATACATGTGCATAGTTTAAAAAGCAATATATTACTAAAAGGCTTATAAAAATAATATTTTAATTTTTGGCCTTCATACTAGCTGTTGAAGAGTAGATAAAGGATGGAAAAAAGGAATGGAAAGAGAGAGGTGTTTCAGTAGCCCTGGTTCTTTGTATACCAGTGGCTTAAAACCTGTTTTTTTTTTTCCTCTGAGACCTATCCAATTGATAGAAAGCTATTGTGTGTCCATTGACAGAGCTTAGAAAAAAAATGTGTTCATGAAAGCCAGGGAGATAAAGTCGGTATATAAATCTAGAGGAAGCTTAAACAGCCGTTGTTGTTGTTCTTTTAATTTTGCCTTGTTTTTCCTTTGCTCATTATTATTCCTTCTCAGTTAGAATTGCCTTTGGCAGCTTTCCCAAGGAAAGTAAAAGTTGTCAAGTGAATATAAATTTTAAAAAGCCTGGAGATGGAAAATGGAATTGGGAGGAAGAGCAAGATTATAAAGTTAAGTGGAGAAGGAGAAAGAATTGAGTTGTGAGCTACGTAGGGCTTTGAAGCTGTAAGAGCCTCCATGTAAGCTACACTGAAGGAGGTATAATATGGGCCTCTGCACAGAAACCTGCATTCTAGACCAGCCCCACCACTTTCTAGCTATATGTCCTTTTCTTCACACTTAAGATAAATTTATTTTGACTAGGTAACTCCTCTTGTCATTTTGAACTCTAACATTCAGTAATTCTGAAAAGGTAGAAATTATTTCCCAGTGCTTCTTGACCTTCAACCTAAATTTGAAATACTACAATTCAGCATCAGCATCAACAACATCTACTGAATACCTATTTTGCACACAATTTCTGCTAGCAAGATTACAACTTCAATGGAAAGACATAGCATATTTTAAAAATTACTAATAATAATTCCTTAGTATTATCTAATAGCCAGTCCATATTCAAATTTCACCAATTGCTTTAAAAATGCCTTTTAATATATGAATTGTTCTGATGAAGATTTAACCAGTGTTCGTGTGTTCTACTGGGTCTTGCTCACTTGAGTGAGTCTTCTCTCTTTTCTTCTTCTTGCCATTGATTGCTTTACATAGCAGGTGCATAGCAAGGGCCATGATGAATTCAGTTTTTCTGATTTCATATTAGGTTTTCTTTCTACCATATCAGTGAGGAAAGGAAGATATTTCTTCCAAGGTCTAAAAGATTTAATTGTAACTAGTTACATTTTTATTTATTATAGTCAAGCATGAATCAAAATGAATTTCTTTTAAATTCATTCATTTGGAAAGGTTTAGAGACATTCTGAAACAGAAATCTAATCTAATAAAAAATTTTCTTAATATTAAGAACTTTTCCTAAATCCTGAATTAACTAAGAAATGACCATTAAATTAATCACTTTTTTTAACTTTAAAAGATGAAAAATTGTTACGTTTTAGGTGCCTGGAATTCTGTTAGATTGCTAAAGCATATGTTAAGTTAAAAATCAAAGCAGAGGCCTTATTTTTTTTTTAACTTTGTACATTTCATAGAAAGCTCATACATTTCTTCCATTCTTTCTCAGAAAAAAACAGCATTTAACAAGTATTTGGTGTAGCACTACTGAAAATATAAAGCTGTCAATTTGCTAGTAGTTATAATTTGTTGTGTTCTTGAATAAAAATATTTTGGATACATAATAAAGATAGTGTTATTTATATAGTTTTTAACGTTTTTTTGAAATTGATAATTATCTACAGCTACCCTCCCAACCTTGAGGATCTGTGTCAATCTCTCCTTGATGTTCTTTTCCTAGACTCCAAACAAAAGGTCACTTTCAAATACCTATAGAGCTCTGGCACTACTGTAAATGAGTGAAATGTATCACAGTCAGGGAAAGGAAGATCTGGGGACTTTCTGAAAGGGGCAATAGTGATAAATTCCAGGCAATTTTTATTATGCAGGATTGTGGACTTGTTGTACCTTCTTGAAAGCTGGAAATGTAGATTTGATGTAAGTAGTCCTGATTTTTCAGAGTACTGTGTGGGCCAAACAAAACACATCTGCACACCAGACTTGACCTGCAGGTCACTAATTTGAAACCTCTGTCCTAAACTGAGGCTAGATTTAATTTCTTGTTTCCATCAACTTTATTTTTATTTAGACAGAGTCTTTCTCTGTCACACAGGCTAGAGTGCAGTGGTGCAATCTTGGCTCACTGCAACCTCTGCCTCCTGGGTTCAAGCGATTCTCCTGCCTCAGCCTCCCGACTAGCTGGGATTATAGGCGCCTGCCACCACACCCAGATAATTTTTGTATTTTTAGTAGAAATGGGGTTTTACCATGTTGACCAGGCTGGTCTCGAACTCCTGACCTCAAGTGATCCACCCGCTTCGGCCTCCCAAAGTGCTGGGATCATAGGCGTGAGCCACCACGCCAGGCCTCCATCAACTTTAAATGAACCTTTTTGAATAGATAAAGAAAGTAAAGAATTACCATATTTTCTGATTTGGAAAAGCCTACTGCAGAATACCCAATTTACTGATGTGCTGGTAACAGAAGGGAGGATAAAGAGTAGACCTACTATGTGTAAGCCAATCCACTATGGAGGCCATTTTGATTTCTAATGCCAAGGAATGTGGAAGATAGCACAGATGTAATTTGCAGGTAGATAGAGAGACAGGTACAGACTCCTTAAGTAATTCTGACTTCCCCCAACCCCACTCTAAAGAATAAATCTGTAGTGTTCTTCCCCAACTGTATGCCATAAGCCTGGTTAAGAAGCAGTATTACAGTTTTAAAATAGAGGCTACAAAAGTATGTTTTGAAGATTTGCCTACATGGATCCTTGTCTGTATCCAGTTAGCTCTTTAGTGGAAATTCCACTGTGGCTGTGAGGGGTTTCCATTGTCATGTTGTATATCAAATTGCATCAATAGTCACCACCAAGCATTTTTAGCTCTCCACTGTGGGCAGACTCTACCTTTAAGCTCCCATGTGTATTACTGTGTTAGGGCCACACTGAGAAGGATCCACCTTTTCCACTCAAGGAACAGTTGTATGGGTTAAATTCTGTTACCTTTTTTATTAGGTCAGATAATAAAGACACTATCACAAATCGAGTGAGCTTTAGGTGGATTTGTGCTTAACAGGAAGCGCATATCACTCTTCCAACACTTTGGTTGTCCACAGATCAGAATGTATATTAACACGTTCCCATCCATTTTCTCCTGGAGCTCTTCCTTCACTTCATACTGCTCACATATTTTGACTATATTGTTGTTGCTGTTGTTTTGAGATGGATTTCTCTGTCGCTCAGGCTGGAGTGCAGTGGCACTACCTCAGCTCACTGCAAGCTCCACCTTCCAGGTTCAAGCGATTATCCTGCTTTAGCCTCCTGAGTAGCTGAGATCACAGGCACCTGCCACAACGCCCAGCTAATATTTGTATTTTCAGTAGAGATGGGCTTTCACCATGTTGTCCAGGCTGGTTGCAAACTCCTGACCTCAGGCGATCTGCCCGCCTCGGGCCTCCCAGAGTGCTGGGATCACAGGTGTGAGCTACCATGCCTGGCCTGCTCACACATTTTGAAAATTACATTTTGGAAGCAGCCCCCAGCAATGGGACTGAATTATCGAAGATTTTTGCCAATTTTTTTTTTTTTTTTTTGACGGAGTTTCGCTCTTGTTGCCCAGGCTGGAATGTAGTGGTGCGATCTCGGCTCACTGCAACCTGTGCCTCCTGGGTTCAAGCAATTCTCCTGCCTCAGCCTCCCAAGTAGCTGAGATTACAGGCATGCTCCACAGCACCCGGCTAATTTGGTATTTTTAGTAGAGACAGGGTTTCTCCATGTTTGTCAGGCTGGTCCTGAACTCCCGACCTCAGGAGATCGGCCTGCCTCAGCCTCCCAAAGTGCTGGGATTACAGGCGTGAGCCACTGTGCCCAGCCTGCTCACACATTTTGAAAATGTACATTTTGGAAGCAGCCCCTAGAAGTGGGACTGAATTATCGAAGATTTTTGCCAAATTGCTTAAAGAGCTAGGCGTTTATGATTTAACGATCACGGGTTCTGACTGCAGGCCTTGACCAGTCCAAAGAGCAAACAGTTTATAAAATCAGCTTGAAAAGTCTGCATACTGTTTTGGCCCAGCCTCCCTGGGGTGAGTACTTAATGCTGATCAGCATCTAAACACAACATCCAGAAACAGGTTTGTGCTGCTACTAGGATCAATAATGAGGAGTGAAAAAACATTGGCAGAGAGATTCCTGTGACCTTCCTGCTTGCTAAGAAACCAAAGATAGGTATTAACCTTGGCATTAGAGAATGTGACTCTCCCTGTTTTCTTGAGGGTGCAGGGACAGGGAGACTGATTGCCAAGGCTATTCCTTCTATTCCTTTGCCCAGGTTAGTCCCTTAGAGATGGGAAAAACTCCTTTATGCTATTTGTGTACATAAGGAGTCTCCAAGTTTCTTCTACTCTCTGAGTATGCTTTTGCAGGTGTCAAATGAACATGATATTATTTTCTAAGAGATGATCTTCATGCTGACCACTTCTGTTGGGACAAGAGATCTTGAAGAGCTCATAACACCAGTAGCAGATACCAGAAAAAGGTACGTATCTTAAACCCAAGTGGCACATAAATTAGACATCAGTAAGATTACAGCTACTCTCATTCTGTGATTTGTAATCCATGAAAAATTGCTCATACAATGAATATTTTCTAAATGAAATAGGACTGAAGTAGTCATTTTGAAGAAATTTTCCTGGGACTGCTCTGTGAAATGAATCACCAACTCCTAATTTATCTGCCTGGTAAATTTTAGGTTTGCCTAATGCAAGGTATCCCATTGATAAGGATAGTAGCAGGGACTGCAAACACTTCTTAAAATTACCTTTGCCTAAATGCTAAATAGAGTATTGGAACTAGTTTTGAGGCTTCACATTAAGGAAACTGTTACTAATTTTGAGCTGTATAGATCAGGAAGATGTAGAAAGAAAAGTTGAAGGAACGGGCTTATTCAATTTGGGAAAAAAAGAACAACAGTATCGTCACAGTTCTGCTTTTGAGTCTCCAAAAACCCCTCACATTAAGGTTACAATCAACTCTAAGCCACATGAGCCATAGACCTAAATAATAAACAATTTTTATTTGAGACAGAATAATTTGCTGATGATGGAGATTGTGAAGGCTGATATTGGGTGAATAAAAAAAGTTGTAGAAGGAGCTACTCTGAAGGCCTTAAAAAATAATCTAGTTGCCCTCTTCTGCTTGATATAGTGATGGTAGTTTCTGGGTTTTGGAGGAGTCCTTAAGAAAATTCTTGAGATGATCTTTTTGGAGAAGGCCTGTGTAACACTCAAAGTTACTTAATCCAACAACCATTTCCTGATTACCCACTAAACGATGAACAAGACTTCTTATGTATCTTGTGGGTACTTGCAATCTAGAAGTAAAGTTATATACAAGCAGTTGTAATACGACATGGTAAGACTTAAAATGGAAATGTATACAGAACAATGACCCTTCTTGGTTAGGACTGACTAGAATATGTGCCAGTTTGACTCAGTAGATGGCAGCAGAGATGCCAGCAAGAGATGTCACCTTCAGTGATTTGAATTGTTTTACGAGGCAGAAGTGCCTATTGTTTCTCGTCGTATCTTTCAATACAGTCATGTTTTCTGGTTGGAAAGCTTGAGCAGCTCGAGCACCATTCTTGGGGGATTTGTATTCTTAAGAAGATGGCCCTTTAAAGAAAAAAAGTTACTCTTTATGAAAATATTTAAATATCCAAGCACTTTTTCCTTTTTAGCTTTTCAGTGAAACAGGGATGAGGGCGGGGTGAGTGGGGTGAGTCCGGGCCTGGAGAGAGGGCTTTGTTTTCCAAACATAGGATTTATTTTCAAGACACTTCAAAGGCTGCATTGTGGTAGGAGCCTGCTTGTTAGGCAGCGATCCTACACTGTTAGACGCTTGACCAGGCCCCTCGTGGCTTGGCTGACTTTTCTGTTTGTGCCGTTTTCGGTCGAAGCACAGGCTAGTTGAAGAGCTGTCGCTGATGCCCTAACTGTAGCTTTGAAGCCTTTTGGCATGCCCAGTGTATTCTGCAGGAAACTAAGAGATGTACACTTAAAAATAACCCTTGCTGGACACCTTGTTGCCAGATTGTGGGGAGTTTGTTTTCCCAAAATCATTGAGATGGTTTCAGAACTATTTGAAGAGAGTGTGCCTGCTTATTCTGCTTGCACAGTGTTCAGGCCTGGATTCAAAGTGAGGCAATGAGATGAGTACAGAGGTGAAAGCAAGAGGCGTCTCTGTATGACTCTGAAGCAGACCCTCGCCTAGGAAGTAATTCTGAGACTTCTTTATTATTTGCTGACCAGAACTGGCAGCTCAGCGATCCCCACACACCACATAGCTTTTGAAGGGAGCCTGTGAGCCAAAGTTAAGACTTCTTTCACCTCACAGCTGGGTTTATTTGTTGTCTTTGTTCCTCAGCTCTCTCTCCATCAAAAAGAAGATAATGAGCTTGTTGGTCAAGCAGCTTGTAATTTCTCCAGGTCAGCTGAGCAGGAGAAACAAGGCCTAAAGGTTCCTGAGTAGGTGAATACATTTGGGAGGACAAAGAATTATTTGTAAGACGGGGTTTCTCAACCTCAGCACTATTTTGGATGGGATGATTCTTTGTTATGTGAGGCTGTCCTGTGGCCTTGTAGATACAGGACACCAGATGCCAGTAATCACCTCCCCACAGCAACTCCCCTGGTTGTCAGAAATGGCTTTCAGCCATGTCTAATCGCTGAGGCAATTCTCCTGCCTCAGCCTCCCAAGTAGCTGGGATTAAAGGCATGTGCCACCATGCCCGGCTAATTTTTTTGTATTTTTAGTAGAGACAGTGTTTCTCTATGTTGGTCAGGCTGGTCTTGAACTCTATAGCACCACTAATGTGAGTTTGCCTCATGAGTATAAAAACTCTACCATTCCACAGTTAAATATCATAATTACTGGGTGGTTCTGTAGAGAGGGTTAGAGATAGCAAAGTAAGGGCCCGAACCTCCCTTATTTCTTTCTCCAACATAAATCACTACTTACCATTGCAGATCCAGAAAGCATCTTGAGCTACGTGTGTGGAAACAAACAAACAAAACAAAACAGGCCTTATCTCACTTTTAGCTCATAACTCAGAAATCTAAGTATCTCAGGGATTCTTTTTTTTTTTTTTTTTTGAAATGGAGTTTTGCTCTTGTTACCCAGGCTGGAGTGCAATGGTGCAATCTCAGCTCACCCCAACCTCTGCCTCCAGGACTCAAGCGATTCTCCTGCCTCAGCCTCCTGAGTAGCTGGGATTACAGGCATGTGCCACCATGCCGGCTAATTTTTTGTATGCTTAGTAGAGACGGGGGTTTCTCTATGTTGGTCAGGCTAGTTTTGAACTCCTGACCTCAGGTGATCCACCCACCTCAGCCTCCCAAAGTGCTGGGATTTACAAGCATGAGCCAGCATGCCAGGCCAGGGATACTTGGTAAGAAAGAAGTAACTGATGTGCTTAGATTTCTCTCGTAGGCAGAAGCATATCATCTTCAAGCATGAGCTGCCTGCCTTCTGAACTCTGCAGACCACCTCTTCTGTTCTCTGGGGCACATTGGCTTCTCTGTTCCTAGGTTTAACCTTTCTTCTTTCCACCTGTTGATCCCTTTCTATCTTCAGTTAGGAGCCCAGTCAGAGTCTCCAGGCCGTGGGAACGCTTGCCTGGAAGAGTGGTAACCCAAGTGCCCTCAGTGGCTTTAGAATGTGACTTGTTATTGCATCCACTTGTGCCATTTGCCACAGAGGATGATAAAGATGGCTCTAGTAGGTGAGAAACTGGCATAGCCCTTAAACCGACCGACATTCAAACCAAGGTTTATTACAGAAAGCTACAGAGATGATAGGATGGAAAACATGACCTTTTGCTAGAAAGCTGGAGGCTCCCTCCTTCCTCGTCTTCATTTCCCTCTTCTACCTCTCATTAACCTTGAAGAAATATTAAAGATGAGCCATAAGGGATCACTGGACAGAGAACCTTATAAATGTTTTCTACTTCTGCTTGAGACAACAAAAAGAAATTAACACAGGATGCAAAAACTAAATTATTGCAGGGATACATTTTTGATAGTTGAGGTTCGTGAACTTCATAAGGGGCAGCAGTACCAAAGGTGGGTTTGGAGTCCTCCTTAAAGGTCTTTAAGAATCGGCTGTGCGTATATCTGGCTGATTGATTGAGGAAGGGTGGGTCCTGCAGGGGAAGGGATTACCTTTTCAGTCCGCCTGCTCTGATGCTGAGATGGCGCAATACACATGTTGTGGTTGAACATGAGGTGGCACCAAACTTAATTCTCTAAGTAAGGACTTGGGCAACGTTCTCCATGGTGTGAGTTACCTGACCAGACTCCACAGACGACGATCTTTTCTCTGCCTTCAGCAGGGCTCTGCACATTTATATCATAAGCAGTGTTGTGGGTAGGGCTCCCCCAGCAGATGACTCTGAGACAGAGGTTGTATGCAGGCTGTTCATAAGGAAGTGCTCTCCGAACCCACACTGTGGAGGGGAAGAGAAGAAAGCAGGGTTGGGCAGAGGGAGAAGCTAAGCTCTGAAGCAGTCCCGACAAAGAGCTCAGCTGACCACTTGGAATGCACTGAAGCTGGGAGGGCCCTTCTGAGGTATCCCCAGTTGGACTGTTAAGCCAGGCCTTTAGACTCCTGTGGATGAGTTACTGGATAGGGTCTGCCACTGGGAATAGGCATGACTTGGGCAGGGTGATTTCCTTCAACCCAGAGAGTCTCGAGAGTGCTGATGGCCAAAGATCTTACTCTGGCAGCTTTTCCACCATGTGGGGGAATAAACCCTTCATTCATGAAAGGGGATCTGGGGAGCATCACAGCATCCACCATAAGCAGCTTCCCCTGGCTGCTACTTGGGTCTGAGTCTTGCTTTCACGCTTGATATAAGAAGCCTTTTCCTCCAGGAACATATTTCCCTTCCCCTCATTCCGACCCACCCCTTTGCCCCCCCAGTACGGGGAGTAAGTGCAGAGCCACAGATACTATTTGTTCAGAAATTTATTCCTTCCTCCCTCTCTCTTTCCTCGTCTTCTTCATTTCCCTTTCACCTCTCATCAGGCAGATTCTCGGCCTTGTGACAGCTGCCTAGATGGCAAGCTAAATGTCAAGCTGGTTTCTTCCTCTTTGGAGAGTTTCCATTCTCCTTTTCGTGGCTGCAAATTCCCTCTCTCTCCTCTGCAAACACCTCGTGGATGAATCCCCAGGGCCGTAGCACACTCAACAGAATGCTGGACTGCAGCCTGTGCGAGCTGACGCACTCGTTTGTAGGAGCTCAATCAAGGCCTGTTTCCTCCATTAGTTCTCCAAAACAGAGAGAGGCCGTAGAATGATCTCCATCACTCCTTCTAACTCCAGCGTCCCATAATATTTTGATATGAAGAATTTTCACAACAGGAAATGGCAACAAAAAAGATGCCAGATTCCCTAGTTAGTCTTTGCTGCTTATCTCACCCACACAGAATACCAAAGTCTCCTTTCCCAAATAAATGCAAGATGTGGGATTAGTTATGGCATAGCCCGAAGTGTCTGGGGGAGTGAAGTTTTAAAACCCCAGGACGTTTTGGAAACCAGTCTATATTGAAATCAGCAAGTTCTTAGCAGTTCATGTTGCAGCTGCACCTAGCTTGTCTGTGAGGCTCCTGTGTAAGGGTAAGTGAAGGTGAATCAGGACTTGTGTTGGACTGTATTTGAAATGCACAGAGCAGCACACTGCAGCAAGAGAGGTTTCCTGCTGGCTTCATTCTACCGGCTTTCCTCCCCATTTATGAATCTTAATTTAAATGGATTTAGCTATCAGTGTTGGTATTTTCTGTAGCAAATTTTTTTTTTAAAGGCGTGAGGCAGAGCCACAGTAAACACTGGCCCTTAGAAGGAACTTGGCTCAGATACCAGGTAGAGACCCCCTTCAAACTATCCTTTCTGTTCCAGGCTGGGTGTCTCCTTCAGTAATGACAGACATAAGTGAGTGGCACACGGTAAAGACAGAGAAGGTAAAAGCAGGAGAGAAAAGGCTAGTGGAAAAGTGAACTTGGCTGTTCAGAGGGTGAGCTGAGCTTATTTGCATAGTAACACAGGTGTGGTTACTTATTTATGAAACACATTTCTTATGAGGTGTGGAAAATAGGCTACCTGTGAACCTGATTCCTGGCCTAGAATGCTCATGGACAGCAGCCAGAGTCCAGCAGGGACCCCTCTCCCAAACCCGCCCATTTCACCTCTGTAATTCCCTGCAGAAGCAGCAGAATCCAAAATGTCTTGTTTATTTGTCTTCCCCTCCCGGCGAGACTCTGAGGTCCTAAAGAGCCGGGATAAGTATTTGGTCACCATTGTTTTCCTTGGCACACAGCAGGCCTTCAGTAAATAAATGGGTAATGAATGAGCATCGGAGTAACCTGCTGAGTGACTTGGCAGTGAAGGTTGCAGCAACCTGGAAGTTGGAGGCAGGTAAATAGAAAAGAGAAGGAGAGGTTTGGACCAGAGAAGCACCATTTGAAGTAGATAAAGGTCAGCTGGAGACACACGGCAGGAGAAAACCCCTAACAAACTCTACCTTCTTCCAAGTACACGGGCCTGACTTCTTCAGAACAAGGCAAGAGCCAAAACAAAACCTCAAAAAAAGGCCTACCCCCGAAACAGGAATTCCCCCAGACTCACGGTAACGCCCTAGTTACACGGCGGAAAGAACAAAGAAGTGATTTAAGCATCCTGAAATCAAAACGGCTATTTGCTAAACGCCAGAGGATCAGCAGAATCGTTAGATTCCAGAAAATGCTGAATCTCTGAGGCCTCTGTTTTCTTCCATCCTCATGTTAGATTACTGGCAGCCCACGCTGAGCTGCTTTATCAGAATGTGCAGCTAGGCCACTGCCTCTAGAAAGATGAAGGAGGAAGGAAGGGCAGGCTGGACTTGCTTGGAACGTGGAAGCTCTGTGTTGAAGGTAAGGGAACCAGTACCGGACACTGTCGTCTCTCTGTTACTGCTGACGAATGAGGATACGGCCGGCCCTTTCAGTTAATTAGATGCAGACATGGGTATCTCTGAGTATATATATATCAGTCAGGGCCCGCCTTACAGGAAAACAGAATTTATCCCCAAGGGTTTGAATAAAAAGACTTTAATAAAGAGATTATTACCAGAGATTTGGGCAAGGTTAAGAGAACCAATAAGGAATGTTGAGTAGGCAGAGGCTGCCTCAGTCAGGAACCACTACCTCCCATGGAGATAGGGCATCAGGAGGAAGGAAATCCCAGTACCAGAAGCAGGGAGAGCTAGAGCTCTGGGGAGGGTCCTCCGTGGGAGCTGTCATCATGCAGGGCAGGGACTCAGGGACATGACTTTCAGCCACTGTCAGAGACAAGGCACCAAAACGAGGAAGGGGTGGGGAGATACCTCACCATCACTGGTGCTATCACTGAGGAAGGAAAGGGAAACAGAAAGGCCCAAGGCCTCGTGGTCCTAAACAGGACGTGTGGGCTGGGTACGTGGGGTGCGTGGCTTATGGAAGATATGGATCTCCTCTGATTGGTCTGTTTCCCCGACTGAGAGGCTGGATGGCTCCTGTGCAAGCTGGTGTGAGTGGCCCTCCAGCGATTTGGGGGCAGCAGGCAGCAGGCACTGTCATTAGGTCTACTTTACTGTAAGGTAATCCAGGCAAGAGTGGACATTTGATCTGGAACACAAGGTCTTATCACCAAATAAATATTTTATCATTCAAGTGCCCTCTGAGCTGATTCAGGGACAGGGCTTCTGTGCATGCCCGAGTCCTCTGCCTCCTCTCAGAAGTCAAATGACCCCTGTCCAGGGAAGGGGGCAGGGCTGGGGCTGAGCCATTAGAGGAGGTGGGAAAGTGGGGGGTCAGGAGACAGAGGTTGAGTTTTCCTTTCAGGACTTCTGCTGATGTGCTGAGTCACTCAGCTAAGTCATCTTTCTTCGCCTTAGTTTTCTTAACTGCAAAATGGAAATTGTTTCCCAGTCCAGATCTAGAGCCCTTTTCTTTTCACAAAGATCAAATATGATAACACGTGAAAGCATTTTGGAAGGCGGAAAATGCCGTAACAAATTTACCAATTATGAATACTGACCATGTCTTTTCAGAAAAGTCCCTCAGAAGGTCTAAACCATAGCTGAGCTGCTTTTATTCATTCATTTAACAGATATTTATTGAGCACCTGCCGTAGGCCAAGGGCTTATTTGCTGCCTTGTGGATTGGCAGGGTTCTTTGCATATTCTTTTCCACTCACCCAGCCTGAACTTTAGAGGTTCTATGTTAACCTCTGCTGTCTAGGGTTGACGGGGAGTATAGAAGGAAGTAGAAGGCTTGTCAAGGAGTGACGGGAAATATGTTGGCAGAAATGAGATTTCAACACCTGCTGCTCATTACCTTCAGCCTCATTGGCATTCTGCCTTTTCGCTAAGGAGTTACAGGCTGGGTCTGCAGAGGGAGCAAGGCCTTGAACGGCACTGCAGGGTACCATGGCAACCACACAGGTCTGCCACCAGGGAGTTCATGTCAGATTTTACCTTAAAGCTCATCAGCTGTGAGCTCAGAAAAAAAATAAAAGGAGGAGGAGGAGATGACGTAGGAGAAGAAAGAAATCCTTTCCCATTCTGTGAGGTGGAGAAAAGGGGAAGAGAGGTCAGTGTGATGGATACAGCTCAGACCGGGTGCTGTCATCAGCACGCACTTTTCACTTTCAATGACATCTCTGCTGGTTGGGAACTTGGGAGGCCAGGCCCCAGCATGGATAAAGGCACACATGCCTGGCTTGGGTTATGAAATGCCGGGATGTCCTGTCAGGATGTTAGCCTCTGAGCAAGAATCAAAGGAGTAGATGGTTTTCCCATGATGGGGCAGTTCAGGAATCCCTGCTTGTCTTGAAGGGGAAATCCACTGAGCAGGGCCTGGATAAACGGCCCACTTCCCCTGTGCCCCAGACCCATTGCTTCTGGGTGGGTAATATTTTGCTGTTTCTTTCTGTAGCTAATAAATCTATCTTCCTACTTCATTCATCTCCTGGTAAAACATATTGGTGGGCACCCAGTGTAAGCCTAAACCTGGATTATCTGATGAAACTAGCCCTAATCCAGAAGAAAGTTGTTGACAAAGTATCACTAAATAAGCATAAAATAGTGTCCTTACTGTCACAGAAAAGGAAAAGAAATGTAGGGCAGGGTCTTGGGAACATGATGTGCCTGGTACTTTTAAAAATGCCCCAACTCAAGGATACTGCGATCTGGTGAGGGAGACAGAAGCAAAGTCCTTGCTGTGGGCAAACCCCCACCACTCTCATTTTTCCCAGAGGAAGGCCAAGGACTCCATGGAGTCTCAAATACCTGGGAGTGAGCCTTGTCTGCTCTGCACCTCTCTCCTTTTATCCTGCCTTCTGGTCATCCCCACACCAACATCTTTAAACAAATCTGGCCTCTTTATTTGCCTCATCCACCTGCAGGCAGGCCAGGTGGCTGAGCAGAAGCGTGTCTAGTGGTTAAGTGGGGCTGATGTTGGATGAGGAGGAAGGTACAATAGCCTTCTCCTCCTCACTGTCATTAGTTAAGAGGGGCCCTATGATGGTAGTGACTGACAGCCCTTCAGGGGATTTGTCTTATTTCAGCTTCTCTTTCCAGTGGTGCTTTGGGACTTTATAAAGACCCTCCCAGAGCTCTGGCAATTTGTCTTTTAGACTTTCTCAGACCCAGGATACTATTTGGGTTTAGAAAGGTTGCTTGCTCGTGCTGCAGGAGGTGATGGCTGCCAGGTTCTTGGAGGAGAGGACCCATTGGTTGGCTATTTCCATAGGCTGTGCTGGCTGCGCAGTCAGTATTGATTTGCAGATTGCTCCTGTAATCACACTGCATTATGCTGCACTGGCCCAGGGCCTGGGCAGGGAGTTTTGAAACGTTTGTTCTCTGGAAGGTGCTGGTTCTCTCTTCCTTGGCTGCCCCTGCCACATCTACTGGGGTTTGCAACTTGTCACTGACATTCTTCCTACTGGCTTGTCGTTGAAAAGGTCCGAGAAGGCATCCGTGCTGATGATTTTCTAGCATAGCAGCTTGGCTTCAACTCTTAAAGGTGCTTTAGTTTGGGAATGTACAGTGGGAGGGGGCTGAGCTGAGGCAAGTTCTTGAAGAAAGATCATGCATTTACATCAGAAACCTGCAGAGTAAGAGTTTGAAAATACCCTGGGGAGAAGAAATATACTGTATTTGGAAATAAAAATAAGGATTAGTGACCAAGTTGTTCTTTGCACAATTAGCACCTCATCCATACTGCTGGGAGCATTTGATGATTAAGTGAAAGGGGGTCCAGCCTGGGCTACATCATGAGGCCTTGTCTCTACTACAAATTAGGCAAAAATTAGCCAGGCTTAGCCAGGCATGGTGGGGCACACCTGTGGTCCCAGGTACTCAGGACACTGAGGCAGGAGGAGTGCTTGAGCTCAGGAGTTCGAGGCTAAAGTGAGGTATGATATGCCACTGCACTCCAGCCTGGATGATAGTGAGACTTTATTTCACAAAAAAACAAAAAGAAAGAAAGAGAGAGAAAGGGGTTGTGTTCTTCAGAAACAGACATAAAGGTCTTAGAAGAGTCCTGGGTATGCAGGAAATATTATATAAATGTTTAATAAAATATACAGCAGAACCAAAGGCCAGAACGGGACTGGAGGAGCTGTGGATAGGAATATGCAGCTGGCATATTTGGGGTTTAGGGAAAGTTGTCACTGGTGGTATAGAACAAGATGTCTGAGGGGCTGTCGCTCCATGAGAGTTCATGAATTGCTGCTGGAGGAAGGGACGCCCCCGCCCCCTTAGCTGAGTACCCAGTGCATGTTAGGCGCTTCCAGACATCATCTCAATGAATCAGCCCCATATTCTATGAAGCAGGTGTTGCTGTCACTTTTTTACGGATGACAGACTGCCGCGGGTCACACAGCTGCTGCGTGGAGCCACCTCTTCCTCTCCGAGGAGGAAATCAGAGCAGAGGACAGACCCGGGCTGTTCTCCCTCCCACCTTGTTGTGGGAAGGGGCAGCACACCCTCAACCCCTTCCCCAGTGGGCTCAGGGCCTCACCGTGGGAAGCAGTTCCCTGCCTAGTAGAAGTGGAGGAGCCAGGTCCTAGTGGGGTCACTTTAGCACGGGCTCAGGGGGCTGAGGCCACCCTCTCCCTGTGATTCTCTAATGAGGCCCCTGACTCATCGCTCTCCCTCTCTCCAGGGACTTGTTGGCCAGAGGCCCAGGCTCTGCTGATAGAGAACTGACTGATTTCCTAAAATAGGAAGCCTCCATACCTATCCATTCTCTTCCTTTGGCTGAGCCAAGTGGGGGCCTCCTTAGTATAAATCTCTCTTTTTAGGTTTGTTTTATCAGAAGAAACTTTGGCAAAAAAGACTAGTGCTGAATGGGTACCTGTTGCCCTACAGGCAGTTTGTAGCCAAGGAATTTCTAGCCATTGAGCCTGGGGGTTAAACGGAGCGATAGAGGGTTGGTGGTGGCACAGAAGCCTGAGCCATCCCTGATTAAAAGAGGAAGGAAGCCCGAGGAGCCTCAGTGGCTACCCTGCTGATTTCCTCCCTTCTTGTAGCTGCCCAAAGCTAGGAGCTCCAAGTTTGGCAATAGAAGAATCTGAAGTGCCAGGTGCGATGGCTCACGCCTGTAATCCCAGCACTTTGGGAGGCCGAGGTGGGCGAATCACCTGAAGTTGCGAGTTCGAGACCAGCCTGACCAACATGGAGAAACCCCGTATCAACTAAAAATACAAAATCAGCTGGGTGTGGTGGCACGTGCCTGTAATCCCAGCTACTCAGGATGCTGAGGCAGGAGAATCACTTGAACCTGGGGGGTGTAGGTTGCAGTGAGCTGAGATCGTGCCATTGCAGCACCGCAACAACTCCAGCCTGTGCAGCAAGAGTGAATCTTTGTATCAAAAGAAACACACACACACACACACATACACGGAGAGTCAAACGTTATTTCCAGTCCGCAGGGCCTAGAGCAAATCTTCCTGAGTCTTGGTTTTCTCATTTGTGTAATGGCTGCAATAGTCCTTATCCTGCTTACTCACAGGTTTATAGCAAGGTGTAGAGAGGTAACCTCTGTAAGCATTCAGTGCTGGGTGAGGTGCCGTCCTTATACTTCTCAAGCTAATAAGAGATAAGCTTGTGTTGGCTCAGAGATAACACATGCACACAGGGCCTGGAACAGGAAAGGTGAGCCCCAGCCAGCCTCGCTCTGCAGAGCTTCCTTTCTGCAGCTCCAGCTGGATCAGCCTCTCTTCCCCAAGCCCTGCCTCTCTTTCACATGGATTTTAAGACTGGCCATGCACTTCCCTGGTTTGCTGTTTGGGTTTTGCTTGGCTGCTTTAATTCATCATTCAGTTACATGAGTTTTTCTCTCTTTCCACAATCAGTTGATCTGAAACAGGATTTTACCTAATGAAGCAGAATTTCCCACTCTTTTGTTTATGGAGGTGTGGGCTTGGTTTTGTTTCTTAATCTTGTTTTGTTTTTACTGTTCAGAGTTTACCTGATGTACTGGGTTTCCAACTTTGCTTGTGATTAGAGGGAGAGGCCATAGTAAGAACATCAGTATGAAGGTCACTTTCCCTTCTCCTGTGTGTGTTTCTGCCTTGAAAAATAGTAAGGACTGGAAAGGGACAGACCTAGCCTTATAGTCAAAGTCACGCTTACATCATTCCTCTTCTTTATTGCACTCTATTAGTGGTGAATTTGGCAGAACAGACAGGGTCATAAACATGGGCCCTGATCCCTCTGCTGATGGCTATGGGAATATTCTCAAGGACACAGTTGCCACCCACTCTCACTAGAATACGCAGGGGTTGGGGAACGGCTTATCAGAGGGGACCCTGCTCCTTTCTTGGCATGGTTGGCTTTGCGTGTTTGGGGTGGAAGTAGAGAAAGAGATAACTGTGGGAAATAGAAGACAAAGACAGAATGGCTAAACCAGAGAGGGCTCCCAGGCACCTTTCTAAACTGGAAGCAGAGTCTTGCCCAGAGACCCTGGTGAGCAATGCAGTGAGACCTCCATGCCCGGCTTGGAGGCTGGAATCAGTACCCATTCCTCAGTGGCAGATATAAAAAAAAGCAAATCGAGTCTCTGTGCGTAAGGAGCTGAAGATCTACCAGAGATTAAAATAATCCCCGAAGTATGAAAGATGTGGCAATTCTTATGAAACAGCTGGGTATGTGGGTGGCTCTGAGGACGGCATTTTCCCTGGGCTCACTTTGGCCTTCTGAACCAGCAGAAGGGAGTAGATTTACAATCTGTCTGTCTCTCTTCTTCCCTCCTTGCTTCCCTTCCTAATTGAAAGCCTACTATTTGTATAACACTGTGCTGGCTTCTGGGTGGGGATTAATGTGTTCCAATAAGCGATTCAACAGTTTCTATGCAGGAGTGTCAGTGCCAGAGTTGGGGAGACTATCGAGCTATGCCACCTGAAGGAGCGGGGACTGGACTTTCAATACCAGTATCAGGACAAACAAGCCTTGTCCAAGGGCATCTTTCTGGACTGACCACAGCATCCTAACCTCAGCTTCTGTACCTGCTGTTCTTTTATTCCTGCCTTTGAATCCAACTCCTTTGCATAGATCTCTTCTCCACATGGGCTTTTCCTTTATCTCAGTGTCTGACTTAGAAAGACCCCTGATATTGCTCTCTGAGGCAAGGCTTTGGTACTGGAGCCCCTTTCTTACCTCGGCCAGACTCCCGGTTTGACTCTAGGCAAATTGCTTGGGCTGACATTGAGAATACAGGGCTTCAGTCTAACTGAAGAAACAAGACCTAAACACAGACCAAAGTGTTTTTTTTTTTTTTTTATAGCATGTTAACTGCCCAAAGAACAGGGTTCTGTGAGATCTCAGAGGGCTCGATTTTGGTCCTAAGAGACAGTCAGATTTGCACAAATGGAAAGGAGCAGGGACTGAGTGCATTCTTGGCAGGAGAAAAGGCTTCAGCAAGGGCTCGAGATGGGAATGTGCTTAATGAATTCGAGAAACAGCGAGTACACTGGTTTGCTAAAAATACTCACTAAGCACCTTCCATGTGTGGGACACTTAGCAGACACAAAGAAAGCGTAACAAGTGATCTTTGTCCTCAAGAATTCTGTAGGTATTTGATGATAAAATGCCCCCATCAGAGCAGAAAAGCCTGGAAGAAGTCTAAGGAATAAAGCTGGAGGCAAAAATAGAGGGTGCAGGAAAGTGTCAGCTCTCCCATCCCAGAAATTCAGATGACTGAAAAATGTGTGCTCAGGACATAATCTTAGTAAAGCTGCAGATTATGTTTAAAGCAAACATTTACAAGGAGGGTTGTCATGAGGAATGTGCAGAGAGAGGGAGCAGTTCTGTGTTAGAGTTTCTGAATTGTTGCAGCAGAATTAGCCAGCAAAAGTGGAAAGAACAGAAATCGGAGTTCAAGCATGAATGTATTTTAATAGCAATCTTTGCAGCCTGGGCTGATGCTCCCAATGCTTGTTATGTTGCTATTGTCTTAGTGACTGTGGCAGCAAAGTCTTACAGGCCTGGGGAGACATTTCCAGCTTGGTAAATTCTTTGGCTTTTTGAGCTTGTCCCAAAAAATTGCTTTGGTTTCCTCTCCCTAAATACAGAGGAATGCCTATGGTCTCTGAAATGGAATAACAGTTGACAGAGCTCTGTGCTATTTTACCAGGAAAAATTACTAATGAGATGGATAATTTTGGTCCTTGCATTTGCTCTCCTGAGCATGGCTAAATTCTAACGACTTTTCTAAAGCAACTTAATTTGAACTTGTTTTTATAAAAGTTGGTATATCCTCACTCAAGGTACAATTTTAAAAAAAGCCAGACGTGAAATAAGAGGATAGGATGCCAATAAAATGGATGTTCATTCAACAGATATTTCTGTGCCACGTTCAAGTCACTCTGCTGGCACAGCACCAAATATCTACTTATAAAAGCCACACTTGTGCTATCCTACAAATGCTGGAGATCAGGCACTATCCAGCTAAATGAACAAGGAATTCCAGACCCTAGTTCTTCCAATGGAAGCATTAACCATCCACATACGGGAAGGACACAGAGGCAAAGGAATTCATCAGTGACTTCTGGCAGCCTCAACCTCTTCAGTACTTTGTGAGGCTACCAAGTCTCAGAAGAAGAGGCCCTTGTCCAGAGCTGGGTATGCAGAGGCATTTGACCAGGAAAGGAGGGAGAATAATTTGCAAAATGGAGAACAGGACCCGATGTGGAGTCCTACAAGGTGGTAGCAACTGGCTCACGTCTGATGAAGCTGGTCCCTTTTACACAACAAGCAGGAGCACTCTGCCTGTTCTTGACCCAGGCTCAGTGACCCTCATCGGAATTCACCTGCTGAGAAGAAAGGTAACACACCTTTCCCCAGAACTGGTGAGGGTGATGCAAGAGCCAGGGTTTGAGGGGTAGACAGATGTCTGGAGTAGACACCGTTCCCGGTAGGGCAGGGTGGGTCACTGTCGGTTGAGTTTAGAAAGCCATAGGGAGAAAGGTGTGCTGTGGGATGAGTCTTACTGTGTCCTGCTCACTCCCATGAGAATTGGATACAACCCAGAGAGGCGGGATTGACATAGGATGGTGTCAGAGCATGTGCTGTGGGAGATGAGCCGGGGCCATTGGTAAGCTCTGGCTAATAAGTGGTAGAGCCAGATTGTAAGTCAGGTTCACCTGGCTCCGAAGCCCTTCCCTCCACTGGCTCCTGGCCACCTGTCTCAGATATCTGAGGGCAAATCAGTAGAATCCCCCCAGAGAAGGCGGCTCCTGGCAGAAAAGGTGGCTGCAGAGGCCTTGGTGTTGAGCACAGGTACCAACGCTTACCTCAAGGTGTACTTAGGCTGGTTGTGGTGGGCACAGCACAGTGCCCTTTCTTTCCTTACCTCTGCCTTTGGCCGAAATGCCATCTGAAACTGAACTCGCCCTTTTTCGTGTAGAAGCCTGCAATGTATTCTGGCTGCCAGAAGCGCAGAGGACAGCAAAGCTCAGAAGAGGAAAGACTTTGTCGGGGGCAGACTCACTGCATACCCAGGTGCCTGTCTGTCCCCTCTTGCACTTTGAGGAGACAGCAAGCCTCCTGTTATGCAGTCTGACCTACTTGTTGAGAATAGAGGCAGGGGGCGCTGAGGATTGGGGTTCTGTCCTGATGCTTCCAGAAGGCCCAGTTTTCTGGCAATAACACTTACCTGGAAGCTGTTAACTTTGCCCTAGTTCATTTTATTGCATGCATACTTTCCTTTTAGAGATACTTACAGAAGGTGGGTGTGGTGACTGATGAGTTAAAACCTGTCTTAATTAGGCACTGAGGCGGCGTTGAGGAGTGTTATTATTTGCTTAATGATAGCAGCTTGCAAAACAGTTTCCATGGCTCTCAGCACAGCCAGGCCTGCATTGCCATACATCTGCTGCTGAAAAGGGTTTGCCATTTGAAAATGCAAGCATTTGGATCTAATGAATGGCGCCCTGACAGTTATCCTAGTATTCAGTCCCCTTTAAATGTCATTGTCTAGTGATTGGTGTTGGTTTGGGTAGCTCTTTCAGCTGCTGGGCTGTCAGCAACCCCCTCGGGCGGATTGCAGCCTTCGATACCTGGGGAGGAGCTGCTGGTTTTTAATTGATGTGTTGCCAGTACCAGAATTCCCCAGGCCCTAACATTAGCTCTTCAGAGGAGTTTTTGTGTACAACATTCAGAATATTTGTGAAGTTTCTGTATTACGTAATCATCATCAGTATTGCATGGGTAAGACTTTTCCCTATTTGTGGCAATCGCCACCTTAACACTCAGTAACTTAGGAAAGATGCTAAGTTACTTAGGAAAGACACAATACAGCAGACATTTAGAGCCAGGTTTTATATATGGTAACAGTCTACTTTTCTAACTTTCTAGCCTTCTCAGGGAATGATAGATTGCAAATAGTATATTTCTCTAGTGTCTAAAGCCTGTACCTCTTGAAGTACAAAATTTAAAGATTTTAAACTTCTGTGATATAGCCTCGGTTTTTTGTTTCTTTTTTTTTTTTTTTTTTTAGAGACGGGGTCTCACTATGTTGCCCAGCCTGTAGTGCAATGACTATTCACAGGCACGATCCCACTACTGATCAGCACGGGAGTTTTGACCTGCTCTGTTTCCGACCTGGGCCGGTTCACCCCTCCTTAGGCAACCTGGTGGTCCCCCGCCCCCGGGAGGTCACCATACTGATGCTGAACTTAGTGCGGACACCCGATTGGCATAGCGCACTACAGCCCAGAACTCCTGGGCTCAAGCGATCCTCCCACCTCAGCCTCCCGAGTAGCTGGGACTACAGGCACAT
>CAUYLG010038813.1:0-5000 GCA_963573385.1 Cacajao melanocephalus
AGAGGAAGAAAAAGAGGGAGAGAGAACAGGATTCTTGTTCTACTGCCCAGGCTAGAATGCAGTCTAAAAATGGGTATTAAAAACCTCTATTATGCCAATAATTGTGTTTAACAATGGAGACAGGAAGGAATAAGAGATGAATTCGGTAATTTCTACCTTATCAGCAATTACTATAAATGTTAGTGGATTAAGCACTCAGATTAGAGGGAGAAATTGGCAGAATGGATGCAAAACCAGGATCCAACACTATGCTGTCTACAACACACAGATTTTATATTCAAAGATGCAAATAGGTTGAGAGTAAAAGAGTGCAAAAGGACATACCAAGCAAACATTGGCTGAAGGACAGCTGGAGTGGCTCGACTATTTAATAATATCCAAGTAGACTTTAAGACAAAAATTATTATTAAAGACAAAGAACATTTTACAATGAGAAAAAAGTCAATCCATCAAGAAGATTCAACAATTGTATGTATATACCCAATAACAGAGCCCCCACACTCCTAAGCCAGCGTGGTGGTGCACGCAGGAGAGTGAGGTAGGAGAATCACTCAAGCCCAGGAGTTTGAGTCCAGCCTGGACAACACAGCCAGATCCTGTCTCTCTCTCTCTCTCTCCCTAAAAAAAAATAATAATTGTGTATATAAAATTAGAAAGAGTTTGTGAAGGATTGCTATTAATTGTTCTCTAAACCTTTGGTCAAATTCACCAGTGAGGCCATTGGGTCCTGGGCCTTTCTTTGTGGGAAGTGTTCTTTATTACTAATGTAATTTGTTTACTCATCATAGATCTATTTGGATTATATATATACACATATACACACCCACACATACACACATACATACACATATACTCATGAAGTAAATCTGACATAATGGAAGGAAGGATAGACCATTCAACAGGTATAGTTCAGACTTTAATACTCCACTTTCAATAACTGATAGAACAACTAGACAAAAGATCAGCCAGGAAATAGAAGATCTGAAAAATATAAACCAAAGAGAGGTAACAGGGATCTCTGGAACATTCCATCCAGCAACGCCAGAATGTGCATCCTTCTCAAGGGCACGTGGAACATTCTACAGAGTAAACTGTTGACCACAAACCAAGTCTCAATACATTTAAGAGGACTGAAATCATATGAAGTATATTCTCTGACCATAATAGAACAAAATTTAGAAATTAGTAACAGGAAGATATTTGAAAAATTCACTAATATATATAAATTAAACAACACATGTAAATAATCATTGAATCAAAGAAGAAATCACAAAGGATATTAGGAAATAAGTTGAGGCCGGGCACAGTGGCTCACGCCTATAATTCCAGCACTATGGGAGGCTGAGGCGGGCATATTGCTTGAGGTCAGGAGTTCGAGACCAGCCTAGCCAACATGGTGAAACCCTGTCTCTACTAAAAATACAAAAGATTAGCCAGGCATGGTGGCAGGCACCTGTAATCCCAGCTACTTGGGGGGCTAAGGTAGGAGAATCATTTGAACCCAGGTGGCAGAGGTTGCAGTGAGCTGAGACCACGCTACTGCACTCCAGCCTGGGTGACAGGGAGGCTTCGTCTCAAACAAAACAAAACACCCCCCCCAAAAAAAAACAAGCTGAGACAAATAAAAACAAAAAGATAACATACCATTCCAAAAACATGGGATGCAGCAGACATGGTGCTTATAGGGAAAATGTAGAGTAGAATGCTCTAGGAGCAAACTAAACTCAAAGCAAGCAGAAGAGAGGAAATCATATAGATAAAAGCAGAAATAAATGGAATAAAGAACAGAAAACCAATACAAAAAAATCAGCAAAACCAAAAGTCAGTTCTTTGAAAAGATCAACAAAATTGACAGCCTTTAGCTAGACTGACAGAAAGAGAGAGAGAGAGAGAGAGACTAACATCAGGAGTCAAATAAAATATATTACTATCAGCCTTAAAGAAATAAAAAGGATTATAAGAGAACACTATACAAATTGTAAACCAACAAATTAGATAACCTAGATAAAATGAACAAATTAGAAACAAATCAAACTGACTCAAGAATAAATATGGAATCCGAATGGATCCATAACAAGTAGGCAGATTACATTTAGTAATAAAGAACGCTTCCCACAAAGAAAGGCCCAGGACCCAATGGCTTCACTGGTAAATTCGACCAAAGGTTTAGAGAACAATTAATAGCAATCCTTCACGAACTCTTCCAAAAAACAGACAAGGAGGGAACACTTCCTTTATTCTGTGAGGCTTAGTATTACACTGATACCAAAGCCAGACCCCTCCACCCAAAATACACACACACACACACACACACACACACTACTCAAAAAACTACAGACCAATATTGCTTATGAATATAGACACAAAAGTCTCAAGTTCTCAGGGAAGATGACGATCACTCATTTACTTATTTTTGGAACATACAGTTGCCAGTCAGGCTCCCCTCCGCTTCGTAGTATTAGGCTTATTCCCTGAGGAAGCCTTAACCTCTTTTTTTCATTTACCACTTGGGTCAGATTTTCTGGTCCTGTTAAGGCCATTCCCTACTGCCTTTGGAGCAAATCACTGAAAAGCATTTTCTGTTGTAATTTATCCAGTATTGGAATTTTTCCTGCCTTTCAGATCTAGTTCAAGCAATGCTGGAAGAAACTCCTTTCTTTGGTGAATTTGTCATCATTCTCAGTGTCACTGTCTTCGTGACTCTTGACTCTCCAGTTAGGGTTGGAAATTCCTTTTTTACCAGATCACTTTGTTCAGGTCTTGTAGCACTTTTCATGGTTTCTTTCTTTCTGTTGAACATCTGTGATCCCGTCAGCAATGGAGACTGTTGTACTTACGTTGTATCCTCAGTGCCTGGCACACAGTGGGTCTTCAGAAGTATCTTTGGAAATAATTGAAGATTTCCAGTTTTTTGGGTGAGGAAGACCTTTTTCTGACTGGCCCCAAATATTTCTTCTCTCATCCCACCTGCCCACACTGAGATCTGTCTGGCTTCAGTTACAGCCGGTTTCCCTTCTGTGTGTTAGTCTAGAATGTTCATTGGCTAGTTCTCCTTACATATCCCAGGCAACTTTGTCTACAGGAGCCTCATCCATCATTTTGCCTCCAAAAGTAAATCCTGGCTCTTTCCTCTCCAGAAAGCCATGAGCTGCCCAGAATTCTCGATAAGACCTGGGTTTTGAGTTTATAAAAGGAATCACTTTATTCTTGTCTCACTAGAACTGATCCCCAAGCTGTGGTACCTGGTCAGCCAAACTTAGCTTGACTGGGCCCAGTATAGCCCTTGCAGTGTCCCAGGAATTTGGGGGACCAGCTCCCTCTCTCCACTGAAGGGCAGCTAGCCAGACCTGTGCACCCTTTTTAGCCTTTGCTGGCCTGCTGGGGCCTCTGCACTGAATCCAGTGACAGGAGGCTGAGCACAAGAGTGACATGGGATGGCTGGGATCTATACTGATGGCCACATGAAGCAGGTGGCTTACCAGCTCTGCAGTGGCCTCTTACTTCTTCCAGATAGATAAGCCTCACATTACAACCTAGACTCAGCTCAGCCTTAGTTCCTCTGCAAAACCGTATGCTCTTAGGAAGAATTAGGGCTTTGTTAAATTCCCTCAGTACTGGGCCATGATGTATTAGTTACCTGGTTTCAAGCCCATCTGCCTCACCAGGAAAGTTCATTTATTGAAGATCTATGGTGTGCTGGGTGCTCGGGTGGAGAATCCAAGCACAACTGCTTTCCTTAAGGATGTCACAGTGTATTGGCAGAGACAGAAACATGAACAAGAATGATCAGGGACTGGATGGTTAGGCTGGGCCTTTACAGATGAATAGACATGACCAAAGAAAGCCAATGGTCAGGGTAGGGGATAGAGAGAAAATGAGGCAGAGGAAACAGTCGGGGCCAGACATCATGGCTTATTCTGCAAGTGCAAATTGCTCTCTATGGCTAGGGCCAAATTTGGTTGAAGGGACAGATTAGTGGGAAATAAAAGGGAAGAGGCAGGCAGGGCCATGCTGGACTCTCTTCTGTAGGGCAGGTGCTGGAGCTCTCATTGCATGGCGCTGAACAGTGGGGAGGCATCAGATTTGCGTTGGAAGCAGCACCTGAACACTTGTATGAAGGATCGCTACTTGATTGCTGGTGAGACTCAGGCAGGGGGCTTCATTAGTAGTTTGCCTAACAACACAGAGCTGCCCTGGGGGACATCTGAGAGGTAGAGCTGGCAGGATTTGCTGAGCAATGTGCTGTGGTGTTGAGGGAAGAATTTAGAATGACTCCCAGATTTCTCCTTTGGACGACTGGGTCCACAGAAAGTAGACACCATTAAAAGGGGCCGGCACCTAGTAACAGGGTGATGAGGCTTTGCTCCAGGACCTTGAGCGGGGAGAAAATGTAAACTGATGGCAACCCAGAATCAAGCTGAGGTCAGTCTGCCTCTTAAAGTCTGGATTAGGCTGATTGGAACCCACATTTCTTGACCTATGTCCCCATTTGCCCTCTGGACTTCTGAGAGTTCTCAGGTTTAGATTCTTATGGTCACTTCTGGTTCTCAGCTCCTGCTTCTAGCAAATCAATTCCATTCATGGGTCACCCTTGCCATGACAGACTCATGGCCTGCCCGCCGCCATGTTGGCCCAGATGCCGTTTTCTTCACTGGGGGAGTAACCAGTAACTCATTCAAGGCCATGTGCACACAGCAGATGTTACATGAGATTTGGGGAGCCGGAGGGGGTTCACTCCATAGAAGTGCAAATAGCATGAGATTGCCTCTAAGATCTTCTCAGAAAGGTCTTTGAACACCTCGAGGCAAGCCAGTTCCCTCTGCTTCCCCACAGAGCCCCTCATTCTTGCACCATCTTGTTGATTACACCGGTTGCCAGTGTCCCCTCAATCCCTAATTATTTCAAGAAATCCAGAATTATTCTTGTGCTATGGGGCATCAGGTGTTCCCGCCAACATTTTCTTTTCTTTTGAGATGGAGTCTCACTCGTCGCCAGGCTGG